>CAUYRT010059486.1:0-59549 GCA_963574885.1 Lepilemur ruficaudatus | reverse complement strand
CTCCATTTTCATTACGGACGCTTCACACAGAAGGCGGGGAAGCTACGATGAAAGCACATTTAGACATTCGCCATGCCGTAGGCCAAGAGTAAGAGAACCACAGCCCTTGACAGAATCCTAGATCTCTTCGATCCGGACAGGTCCCAGAAACTGCCAAGCATAGCTCCCTCATTTTAGAGGGAGGCAAACTACAACCTGGGAGAATAAATGGCTTGCTGTCCAAACTGAAGGACATTCCTGTCCCTCTAACCCACTTTATTTTATTTTTTTTTTTGAGACAGAGTCTCACTCTGTTGCCCAGGCTGTAGAGTGCCCTGGCGTCAGCCTAGCTCACAGCAACCTCAAACTCCTTGGCTCAAGTGATCCTTTTGCCTCAGCCTCCCAAGTAGCTGGGACTACAGGCATGCGCCACCATGCCCGCCTAATTTTTTCTATATACTTTTAGTTGGCCAATTAATTTCTTTCTATTTATAGTAGAGACGGGGTCTCGCTCTTTCTCAGGCTGGTCTTGAACTCCTGACCTTGAGCGATCCGCCCACCTCGGCCTCCCAGAGTGCTAGGATTACAGGCGTGAGCCACTGCGCCAGGCCTCCCACTTTATTTTAAACACAACGTGTGTTAGTTCAGGTCCTCCAGAAACAGAGGCCAAGACCACATCAGCTCTGGGAGAGACTTCTTGGGGAGCCAGAGGCAGATGCAGGTCTGACCACAGATGCAGATGAAGTCCCATCTGCAGAGGTGGCAGGGAAGGAAGGAGTCTGGGTAGGAGGAATCTTCACCTGCCATCCCTGGCCCGTAGCAGCCCGTGGGAGCAGACTGTCGGCGAACGCGCAGTGGAGGATTCCAGGATTCAGAATGCAGCAGCTGGGGCCACCAATGTCATTCCCAAAAGTAGATCAGAGAGGAGCGTTTTCATGGCTACCACACCACGCCAGATCATGGCTGCTACAATTTTACAACCCAAGGCTTGCTTCTATATGTCTCCAAAGTCATCCAAAGGACTTTCAGGGCCACTTAGCTGACCTCAAAGTGTCATTTGGTAGCTGTGAACCCCCTCAAACAAGGGACAAAAGGAGGGGACAGAATCTACAGGACCCAGTGAATAAACGGACACGAACAAATGAAGACATGAAAGCCACGAGGCAGAGGCTGGTGAACGGAAGAAGGTGCCGCCTTTTAACCAAGCAGAGTATGAGACCAGGAGAGGGGCGGGAACTGGCTGGGGCTATTTCGTTAACCAACTACCCAAACTCATTCTATCAGCTATTCTAACACTAACTGCTTTAACAAAGCTAAAATTGTGTAATGGTTCAACACAACTGAAGTTAATTTCTGTATCACAAAAAGATCAGGCTATTTTCCTGATGTGTGGGCAACTCTACTCCACAAATGATTCAGGGACCCAGGATGCCCAGCACATAGGCATTTTCTGCTGGATTTTCCACATCCAGCTGACAGTCAAGAGAAGAAAAACTGGCGGGCAAAGCACACTTGTTTCTTAATTACTTCTGCTAGGAAGTGACACATATTCCCACCCACTTTCCACTGGCGGGAGCTGTCATGGGGCCTCTGACAGTTGCTTGGGGTGGTGGCTGAGCAGCCACTCTAGCAATAAATAAGTCCCCACGAACGGAAGGGAAGCCCGGACCTGGGTGGACGTCTGGTCACCTCCACCACACTCACCTCTGTCTCCATCTTAGGCCAGGCTTATTTCAGAAGCACTCACAGCACCCTAGGTCTCCGAGCACAAGAATCCTGGGTTATGTGACCACTGAACCAAATCAGAAAAGAGAGGCCAACAACTCTAGAAATGCATGTGTTAAATTCTCTGATCACAACTGGAATTTTACTGACCAATTAAAAAGTTGAGCAACTGTCCTTTTGTTGGAAAATGCTGAACTCTAAAACTTTAGTTTGCAAAACACTTTCATGTCCAACATGTCTAAGATACCATCAAACCTGAGACCAGCATCATATTACAAACCACTAAGAAAAAAAAATGCTGTCAATTAAACTATGGCATACGATCAATTTTACGACACGACTTGATTCTTGCTATGCTAAAATGTTGAAAACCGATGAAACACAGTGCTTTCAATGAAGTCTTCCAGGATAACCTCGTGAGAAACACAGGAATCACCACGTCAGAGATACGGACAGACCTGGCGCTCTCAAGGCCGGGTGGCTTACCAGCAGTGGACAGCTGGTGAGGGGCAGAGTTGGGAGAGAAGGGGGGTTTCCAACCAGCCTCTGACTCAGCAGCTGGAAGAGGGTCAGGATCCCCAACAGCTGTCTCCCAGCACATCCAAACGCTCTCAAAGACCAAGCCAAGCCCCAATATTCTCACATCCGTACAGATTCTGATTCAAATGGCAAATCAGGCACCTTCGATATGTAATATTCTTATAAACTCATTTGAATAAAAACCCCACTAAAGTATGGGTTTTCACCTGCATAACACTTTCCCAACAAATTCTGTGACATTCAAGTGGGAGCACAGATGATGTGCTATCAAAAACAAGAATCCGATTTGGTAAACAGTTGAGCGCTATTTTCACATCATTCTAACAAATTTAGTTTCAATAAACACAAATCAAGCAAACATTATAAAAATTTTAACGGGTAGGGTGCAAAACGATGCTCAGAACAACAGCCCCAGGAAACGAACTCTTCAACAAGTCACAGATATTACAGGAAGAGAGAAATCCAAACAGATGACTCAGTTCGAGGGGTATGGCCCACGTATCTATCCAAACTTGGCCCTGGACTTGCTTGCCATAGAAAGCTCTGATTGTGGGCAAAGCAGCAAGGAGAGCTCTGGACCCCTCGATCCCGCTCAAACTGCCAGGCACGTTCTGACGCCACGTGTCTGGTGTGTGGATACAGCAGATGAGTGAGCACCCACAGAGGATGACATGTAGATTTCTGTCAATCTCTTGCCTGGACCATCCATCTCGGCACAGTTTCAGCGTCAAGTGCTGAATGCTGGGAAAGAGCTAGGGGTGGCGGGAGGAGCCGAGGCAGGCCCAGATGCCTCCAGGGTCCCCTAATCTGTGTTTCAATCCCATCACCACTCTGAAAGTGGTACCACCCAAGTTAAAAATCTCAAACAATTTAACAAAGTAGGAGTAAACCCAAGCATGCAATGATCAGGCCAGATACTCCAAACCCAAGGAAAGGGACACCCATTCATGCCCCAGTAAGGTACTCGCAGAACAGGAAAGTGGGCAGGGTGCTCCTCTTCCAAGAGGTCATTTAATCTCAGCCCTTTGTTTTCTCCATCAGAAAACAGAGACCTTTGGAGGGTGTAATTAGAACACATTTAAACACAACAGTCGACCCTAAATCACTATGAAAAGACTGAACTGGTCTTTTGAAATGACAGTTTTTTGCCTTGGAAATAACAAACCAACATGAACAAATTTAATCAGAGTCTTTTTTAGCAACAATCCCGAAGCCTAATAACTTCCCTAAAACAGAAGTAGATCATCTCTCCTCTAAGCTGTGAGCTCCTTGGGGACAGCAAGTGCCTCATTCCTACCAGGCCCCGTGTGTGGGAATCAGCACGTGAGTAACTGAATCCCATGTTTCTGGCAGGCACCTCCTGGCCACGGGCTCCAAGACTGGAGCAGTTTTTGCATGACGGATAAAGTTTGCTTCTAAAAAGAAATGCACATAAAGGCATTTAAGACTTCACTGGTATGGTATTAAGCAAGAAACAAAAAACTACAGTTCAGATTTAAAAGCACATGTTCAGAAGGAACAAATGCAAACATTCAAAAGACGTGTCCGGGAGCCTCCGGAGCCTCGGCTATTTCTTGTGCTTAGGATGCAGGAATTAAGGCGTGCCAATGACCCCGTATAAACGGCCTTTAACCAACCCATGACCAACACCCACCCCATCAAGTAATTCTGTTTTCATTCCCAACTCACAGGTGGAGAGACTGAGGCTGAGGGCCTCATGCCAGAGTCCACAGCCAGAAATGCAGATTTCAAACCTGGGCCAACTCCAGCGCGCCCAAAAGTCCGCCTACAACCTGTTCAGCAGAGACAACATGGCAGGAGAAAATCAGCAGAAGCTCCCTGGTGGGGAACTTGGGACCCTCTGCTTCCTGCCCTCCCTTTACCCAGGGGGCAGAGGGGCCCTCACAGCACAGTTCTAGTTCTGAATCCCAGGCAGGGGCCATAATCCTACTGGTCCCATTAACTGCTGGAGACCCCTCTATGAGGGAAGAGAGCCCTGCAGGCAGGACAGACCAAAGCCCACAAAGGCTGGAGAACCATGCCGGCAAGCCCGCCCCTCTCCTGCCACCCCGCCCCTCTCCTGCCCCAGGTGCCCAGCCCAGGAGGATGAGGAGCACCTAGCAGTCTAGGTGCCACCTCTGCAGCTGCTCAAGGAAGGGAACCTGTCACTAGGACCAGATGAGTGGGGCTGGGGCTTCCTCCAGACTTTGCCCTCCTCGTTCCCCTTCCCAAACTAGAAACCAAGGCGGGTACAGCTGTCCCCGCTCCACCAAGCCCTCAGCCCAGCCAGCCAGTCAGCTCCCCCAGCCCTCAACCTTAGCAAACCCCAAGTTCGTCCCAACAGCCAATCACCCAGGATCTTATTTTATCTTCAGAACCTCAAATCCTTCCCCGTCCATAAGCAGCAGCCAGACAGCAGCAGCTAGAGTGGAGCCTTCCCTTGGTCCAGACATCACTGCGAAGTGTCTACTTCCTCCCACCTAGGAACACCCCTGGGGAGAAACCAAGCTCCCAAACCCACCTGCCACAAAAGCTCAACCACTCATAAACAAGACAACTCCCATCAACTCCTCCAGGGCTTCCTTTATTCCCGAGAGCCTGCCGTGTCCTTTCCCCTCCTATCCATAAAACACCCCCCAGCCTTTGAGGGCCGAGGGTTCCCACCCCAGGGCTCTGAGCAAGGCAAGCTCTGGGACTCCTTGGAGACGCTGTGGAAAGCAGGATTCTTTGCCTACAAAAGTGACATCTGATCCTCCCCACTCAGCCCCCTGGACCCGGTGTGGTTGCTGGGGCTGAGGCCCCCACCCAGGCAGGGAACCCCAGGAGGAGCGCAGGCCTGAGCCCAGCCCTCCAGCTTTGCTTCCTGCTCCGAGCTACACACCGGCCAAGGCAGGAAGATTCCAGCGTTCCCAGCTCTCCTCTTCTTACGGGCAGAGCCCTGAAGTGGAAGGGACCCAGCCAACCCCTCCGCCCCCCAAGAGGCCCTGGGTCCTACAAAGCTAATTCCACTTAATATTTCTGACGAAATCAAACAGCCGTGAAGCCTGACCCTCACCTGTTGATAGGACGCTCCTCAGTGCGCCACTCTGGGCGACCTCACCACGTGGCCCTGGTGCTGCTCTCCCACCTGGCCCCACAGTGGGGGCACTTCTGTCCTGTCAGGTGCGTGTTTGAGGCGCTGGGTCTCCCAGGGCGGCCTCCTGTCCTCTGCACCCGCTCCTGCTCCCAGTCTGTGGGGTGGGAAGTCAGCGTTTGCCTGATTCTCTGGGCTGTGGCTTCAGCCCACGGTGGGAGGGGCACGTGGCCTCAGCTGAGGGGTGCCAGCTGGTTGTTCCCTACCCGGTTGTCCACTGGAATCACCTGGGAGCTTTTAAATTACTGAAGGCCCCACCATAGACCACTGACTCAACCTGAGGCTAGGCTGAGACCTTTACCCGAAGCTCCCCAGGTCCAGACAGGAATGAGGAGGACAGGGCTGGAGGGACCCAGGTGGACCCGTCCCCTGGAGCTCACAACTCAGTCCACCTCCTTCTAGAGGTGTTCCCTGGCCCCCTGGGGTGTGGGTGGGACCTCCAGGGCCGCACGCCCAACCCACAGCCCTCTGGCTGGGTGGCCAGCTCCTTGCATTCTGGACCACCTGAGGCATGTTCAAGTCACCTCGCTGCCCCGCACGGCTGTTCTGCCACCCCCCACGGCCCATTAGCCCTGAGTTGAGGAAAGGCCCATCTCTTTAGCATGCCTGTCAGCCTGGGACAAGGCAAGAAGTTGGCAGGCAAGAAAATGAACCCCACGGAGCCCATTCTTGCAGGAATTATGCCCTCAGCACCTTCTAAGTCTCCCCTGCTTAGGTCTGATTTGCTCCTCGAACAAATCCCTGCAGAGAACACAACTCACTTAATCCTTAGTGTGCACCTACAACACGAACCATCCAAAACACTGACTATTAATCCCCCCAAAACAGCTTTGCCAGTCAAGGGACAGCTAGGGGCAGAGATGTATAAAACACACTCTCCCAAAATGGTAAGAGGATGGTCCCTGAAGGTGCTGCCCATGACCATGAAAGAGCCAGGAGCTGCCCTGGGCTCCAGGCTGGCAGAGCTCGGTTAGGAAGAGAAGGGTCACCACACTCACCCCATCCGAACCTTTAGTACTGACATCACTGCCAGGAAACAAGATGTTCCTTATTATAAGGTCTCAAATTCCTGCTGATTCTTTACCAAAAAATCAAATTTCCCACCTGGATATTCACACACCTGTGTCACAGAGATCACAATTCACCAAGATATCGAAAGCACCAACTTTAGAGAAGGGATTTAAAAAGATAAAGGGACAAAGAAATCAAGAAGATAGGAAGAATGCAGGGGAACAAGTTAATTTGATCAGAATGGGTATTGTTTTTTCCACAAGGCCAGCACATGGGCCTAGGAAGATAGCGTCCCTTCTGGGCACAGTGGCTGCGACCAAACCCAGAGCAGAGTCCCAGGAACCCCTCAGTCTCGTTTCCCCAGGGGCCTATGAATCCCTGGTGACTACACTGGGCTGGTCCTCAACATCCCAAGACTTCTGTCCCCACTGTCTTGTCAGTTCTGCCAGGGCTGCAGCCGGCTCCCTTCAAGGAGGGTGACCTGCACACATAACATCAAGGGTCAGACTTTATCTTTTAAATGCACAATGTGCTTGAGCCAAAAACCAAACAAAAACCTTTCCAAGATGCTTTCCAAATTCCTAAAACACACTCGGCTGGAAAAATGGAGCCCCATTTCCTCTTATTTTTAATTTTACATTGGCTGTGTTTGTAATAAAATAGAATAACTTATTTATTTGCTTACTTTACTTGGAAAGACAATAAATTGGAAAGGCTTCATAAATCTCACAAGGAATTCCTTTAAACAAGGACTGTCAGCAAAAATCCATAAATAACTCTGCTAGCCTCTAGCAATCACCTCCACCACATTCTTGTTCCTTCCTGCTTTTGTACTAATCTTCTAGCAAACAAATCAAATCAAGCACCAAAAATGTTTTTATTCTTATCGAGGGAAGGCTCAGAAAACATCCGGAGTCCAGGGGGCTGCTGGCTCATGTGGCCTCTGAGAAGATTCAGACGCAGAGGACACCCCAGGGGACCACGTAAGGGATACCTCTGCACCCCCAAAACCAGCCATGCTACTCAAACTAAAAAATACTCACGTTGGCTATCAGCTTCAAAAATAGAGCCAGGGCAAAAAAAAGAGAGAGGGAGCAAGCCAGGGATGCTCTTAGAAACAACCACAGCATTAATTTCATCTGGAGCAAACTACTCTCAAAGCCCTGGGCAAACACCTTCGGGATAGCTCCTCCTCCTACCTGGGCTAGGCTGGTGTTGATGCCAGAGCCTCCGTTCACCTCAATCCCTTATAATCTCAGTGTTGCTGGAGCTTCCGGTCAAGTTCACTCCACTCCTGCTCAAGCTGACCAGGTCAAAGGGCAAAGCTCGGTACTTTGAGACCATCCCACGTAGACCCAGGCCCCCAGCAGCAGGTCCTTTCCCTACACCTGAAAGGCAACTGTTGGAAACTGTTTGAAACGTTTCGTTTTACTTGAAACGCATCACTTGATGGGGCTGATGAAAATGACCTTCGGCAGATCAGAAACAGCAGAAGATGGACAGTCTCAAACTGAGGTTTCAAGGACTGTGCTAAACATAAGTAGAAACAAGAGGCAGAAGGAGGCTTGTGGATAATCAAACGTGCAAGACTGGAAAGAGCCCGCGGTAATCAATTTACATATCAGGAAAGGACAATTAACATAACCAAAGGGGAAATTTCTCCAAACCAAAAGGCTAAAAAAAAAAAAAAAAATTCAGACCACCAAACCACTACCCAAATGTAAAACAAAAATGTAAGTTTTCCAGCCAGGACCAGGCTGGAATTGCCCGTTGGCTTCCAGAGCCTTGTAACTTCACCCAGCAACCTTGATTCCTGGGTGGGAGATGCCAACTTAAGAAATCCTAACGTACCGGTGCCGTCCACCTCTCCACACAGCCGATTAGCTGTGCAAAGCAAACAGCTTCTGATTTAAGTCCCACTGAGGTTCTCCTGCAGCAGCGGTCATCCCAGAGCCGTGCGTCCCTGTGCAAGTAGCTGAGCTTCCCGAGCCCACGTTGCCGTAGTGCCCCCAACTGGGATAGGCCCATTAGCCACAGTACCGTGGATCCACCAAGTGCATTTCCGTTTTCCCTTGCTTGGCACATTCCTGGCACTCAAATAGTAGCACTATCATTATTGTTCTGCCAAATTAATGTATTTCTAGTATTCCTGAATGAAGGCAGAGTCTTAAGTGGCTCCCTTTCAAACAGTGATTTCATAACATACATAGCGAGACTTTTCCTTGTTTTTCTAGAGACTGGGCACCTGATAGCAAGCTACTCACCTCACCAGAACACGCACAGCTGGGGGGCTGTCAACTCACTTCCAAGAAGTCAGCTGGAATTTTAGGATCCACCCAGGGGAAGCGACTTCCCGACCCAAAGTGTGGAGGTAGGGGTGGAACCCAGGGAGGGTACTGGGAAGGCCCCCCACTGTCCGGGACACCTCAGGGCCCTGCGGCTGGCTGGACCCCGCCCTACTGTGCTCACAGCTGCACAGCACACAAAAGAAGGGGCTGCAGCTGACCTTGTGACCGCCTGAAACGGTCCACAGATTGCTCTCATTGTTGGGGAGGGAAGTACTTTAATATGCTTATGGATGCCTTTCAAGACACTAAAGCACTTTCCTCCCTTGTATTTATTTTTTAAACAGCTTTGTGGAGGCATAGTTGATATACAAAAACACTGCGCATATAGCTCATGCACACAGGTTTGGACAAACGCACACACTCATGAAACCATCACCACAATCAAGATAATAAACATATCCATCGCCTCCGAAAGTCCCTTATGTTTAAATAAAATCCAGCATTCAACTTTTCCCATAATAAATTCCAGCACGCAGGCAAACTTCTTGGCTGGCTGAGGATGGCAGTGGGAACTACTGTCGCGGTAGTGGCTTTGCTGGCTGAGCCCCAGAACCTCACGTGGGCAGGGCCTGCCGTGTCCTCCCACGGCCACGGAAATGCTCACCCCAAGAACTGCCTGAAAGGAGACTGGCAGCCACACGCATTCGCGGCTTCTGCTCAGGGTCCAGCATGCCACTTCCATCAGCCCTTGTCCCCACTGCCCCTGAACCCTTCCAAGGACACTCTAAGGTGCCACCTTGCAGCTACTAACCCCAAGCTCCCAAGTCTGCTCACACCAGGAAGCCCCCCAAAATCCGGTAAGCTCTGTCCCGTGGTCTGTGTCTCCACCATACACGCTGCCTGGCAGTTCAGACCACCCCAAAGAAGCCAAGGATGCTCAGACATTCATCTCAGGCCAGGGAGCAAGGTCACGTTTAGTTTGGGCTCACAGACTTCAAAAGGCTTTCTCGTACAGCAAATGCACGCGATGCACCCTGATCACCGGGCGCCAGTCAGGGCCAGCCAATCAACGTGATTAAGGCTTCCACCTGCGCAGGCGCCTGACTGATAAGAAGGGGGACAAATAATGAGCACTGGAAGGACATTTCTGGAAACAGCCAGAACATTAATAAATGCAGTGATCCCCAGTTAACAATTGAAAAGATTCCAAGACTCATTTCACAAAGTTTCCCCCAACTGAACGGAAATAAGAGAATATTAAAAACTGAAGAAAGCGAGTCAATTGCAGCTTAAGACGCAGAGTGCAACTGGGACTACTTGCGAGCACCTCCTCTGGGCCAAGAGCATCCGGCACCTCCCCATTAAACACCTCCCCTGTGGCAGAGGAACTAGGGTCCCGTTTTACACACCCAGGGCTCTGACTCCGGGGTGGGGCGCTTACCCCTGGTGCTGCACTGTGCTCGGCATTCCCCACCAGAAAAGCTCTCTGGTTCCTCTGGGCTTTCCACAAACCACCCTCCTTGACCACAAAACAGTGGCTGGCCTGGCTGGCCTCTACCTTCCGGAAAACAAGCGGAGACCAAAGGGCCCCCAACCAACCCAGGCCGCCCAAGGTCACAAGAGCACAGAACGGTGTATGGCAGCACACCGCCTGGCTCTCTCCGAAGCCACTTCCCCATGCAGAAAGGAGGAAGCTGCCAGTGGCCTGGTGGTCACTCACAGTCCCACTGGACCTGAAGCCAGCGGCTGTGGCAGACCAAGAGGCACCTGTTCTCAGGCACCTTCCAAGAGCAGCGGCTGGCGGGACACTGTGTGGAGAGGCAGCTGTTGTGTGTGTGTCCCCGGGCAGCCCAGGGAGAATGGCCTTAGATGCACCAAGGCCTGAGAGTGTGAGCCTAGAAGTGCCTGCTGTCAGGGTGGGGGCTCTATGGGGGACGTTGGTGGTTTAATGAGGCACCCAAGACAGACTTAAAGGGACTGGCTTTTGGTCCAACCTGTCCAGCATGAGCTAAGGTCCGGAAGTCTCAAGTACTCCTGTGGGAGGTCGGGGGCGCACACCCAGGCAAGTCCATCCCCTGTGACCAGAGCACCCCATGGTCCCCATGCAATCCTTGGATATCACAAATGTGCAGAAATTCCTAGCCCCTCACACGAACATCTACCGATCACAAACCTCCCAGGCCAGCTTTCCGACTGTCAAAAGTGTGGCCAGGGGCTGGGAGTACGGATGGGGCACAGGGGAATTTCCTTTGCTGATGGAATTGTTCTGCAACCATGTGGTTACGCCTTGATCTTCAAAACTTGCAGAACCACATGCTAAAAGAGTGTTTTACTGTAAGAAAATTTTATCTACATAAAAGTTTTAAAACGTGATGCCCCTCAAAAACCAATAAAAATAAATAACAGCTTTCCCCATGCAGTGAACTGTGAAATACCACTGCAGCCCCTGAGGCCTTTCCAACTAGAGGGCGGGGGACCCTGCACACACCCATCCCACCGGGCTTCTGCAGAAACTGGCAACAAACACCCAGAAGAGCTCCCAGCAGGGAGGATTCTGTTAAAACGCACATCACAGGCTCCTGAAATGCGGTTACACTTCAAACGATTTTGTCAGGGAAAATCACTTGTTACCTCAGCTAGTTTAGCGGCCAGGAAATAGAGATTAATTCCCTTCAAGTACCTTTCCATCGTGGCTCTTACCTTGGGGTCCTACCCATCACGGTTAGCCTATCACACCCCTCAGCCTCCCTCCAGCCCCCATGCCCCCTCTGCTATCAAGCAAGGAACAGAACAGGCTCCTGCAGGCACAGCCATGATGAGACAGTGTCTACACTTGCGTGGGGTCGCACAACCTCAGCCTTGGCAGCCCCTCCGAGCTTCCCCTGCCCCCCAGGACACACCCTGCCAAACAGGTCTCATCTGCTGACCTAGAGACACCTCCCAGCGCCATGACTGCCCTGATCCACAGAACCCAGGGACCCACACGGTGGGCAAAGCAGGCACAGCAGCCCGCAAGTTGAGAGCAGAGCCAGGACAAGACCCTGAGCCTTCCCCTGCCATCCCCCATCCCCTGTAGATGGCCTATGTGGGCACAGAGAGCAAAAGTGATGCTGACAAAATAGTCCTCGGCCCCACCCTCGGTGGCAGGATGCAGCAGGGCATGGTGGGATCGTGCCCAGGGTTTCCAGAGTGAGACAGAACCGTGGGCTTCGTGGAGATGAGGTGAGTGTGAATAGTGACTTACCCTGTACCCCCAAGCCCTGGAGCAGACCCCCATGTCACACCTTCCTGACTCTCACGGTCCTCGTCTGTAAGACAGGAGACAGCCTAGAGATGTCCAGCACAGTGCCTGGCACGCAGCAGCTCCCTCCAGAAGAGTTTACTGCCAGTCTCCAGTAAGGACACCAAGGCCCCTCCCCAAGCCCAAACAATCCACTAGGGCCTGCCTGGCTTAGGGACTCTGCACCCCTGGGCTGGGTGATTGAGGCCATTCAATTGTAGTTCCAGGGATAACTAGGCAGGGCAGCCCACCCAGAACACCCCCACCCACCGCCCCCTGGCCTTCCTGGGCCCGTGGACTCTCCCTTGAGTACTGTGCCCTGAGGGGCAGAGGCTGCCCACCCCTGGGATTCCAGATGAGCTTTGGTTGATGGCCCCAAATCTGAGCCTCCAGCCCAGACCCACAAATCCCAGCTGTCTGCAGGACAACACCTACAACACAAGGCGTCCTAGACCAGGCTCTGCTTCTCCTACCCCACCCAAACCTCAGCAAACGCAGCCACCACCACCAGCCGACCACCCTGTCCAGACCCTGGGGGCCTCCTCAGTGCCACCTTCTCCCCAGACACCCCCTAGCCAGCCTGCAGCCCAAACTGGCAGCTCCTCCACCTTCGCTTCACCTCCCTGCTTGATGCCACCCAGTCACCAGGTGCAGAGACAGCAGCCTTCTCTCTGCAGCCCACCACCGCCCTCCCTCTGGCCCTCTCTGCATCTCCACAGCACCGCAGAGACTCATCACTTCTCCAATTCTTGCAACGGGGCACCCTCCCTGACTCCTCAGCCTGGGAATGACCCACCCCCACCTATGCACCTGTCCCAGCACTCAGTCACTACTGCTTTGCTGAGCGTCAGAGCACACCCTCCTTACTCTTCCTGACACACAGTAGGGGCTCTATCTGAAGTACATCTTCGGTCAACAGGCATAATAATTTTCAGAAGCATATTCACCTCACCTTATCATATCATTTAACATGTTTAAACTCGATGCCTAAAATATTGTACATCTATTTTTATTTGACTTACTATATTACAAAGCTTTTCTAAATCTCTTAAAGGTAGTTTTCCCAGTAATGCATAACTGCTTAATTGGAAAGTGTACAAAACATAATTGCACTGCCTAACACTACAATATTGCTTATGGGAATATCTCCGTTCGTGCATTCCGCTTTATTTTGTATTTAATCTCTATTAAGATGTCTACATGAAAATAGGTATGGTAGTCTTCATAAACACCATAAATCATAAATTCATTTCTTTGCTAACCCAAGTCCAAAAGCAGCCCAAAAGAAACCATGAGAGCCCCAAGCATACCACTTCTCATATTCAAACAGACAAGCTCGGTGCTGCGGAGGCCTTAACGCCTGGCCCCACCACACCCAGTCCTGGGCCAGTCGGCCAGCTCAACTTCAGGTCGTAACTTCTCTAACAGCGAACGGCTCTGCGTCCAACTCCGGAGCACACCAACCGCCCTGGGAAAGCAGTTACTCAAACCAAGGCGAGCAAAAGCCTTTCTGCCTAAGACCCCAGTTACAAATCTCATATCCAGGGGCCAATGGAAGCCCCTTAGATCATTTCTTCCCCTGCGGACACCCACGGACACCCTTTTAAGCTCACCCCTCAACACGAGGGACTCCCACAAATTCTTCCTGGCCCCTTACTGGCCTTCAAATCTGTACAAACCCACTCATCCCTAGAATCGGGTTATCTGAACATTCTCCAGACAGCTTGGAATTGGTGGAGAAGCAGCAGTTCGGATCTTGTTCCATCATTAATGAACTGTGAGCCCATCCTCATGGCTTGCCGATTCCTCAAGTGGGAAATAATCACACTGCCTCACTGTCTCACAACAGGGTTGTTACTAAAAATAAAATAAGCCAGTGTATGACAAAGTGTTTCTACAAACAGAAAAAAAGGTAAATTATCAGCCTTGCTGAAATCTACTAATTAATAATAAATTCACCCATCAAGATAAAAAGGCTTTGCTGCAAAACGGGTTCACCTCCTTTTCTAAAATGGAAAGTGTCGCCTCCCAATCTGTTTCAGAATATTTTGCATCAGGACGAAACAGGTTACAGGCACAAGTGGGGCCTCGGCCGAGCTCTTGAAGGTTGATGTCACTTGCCTGCAGAAGGGAGAGGTGCCATCCCAGATCCACCCGATGCTCGCACGGGCCACAGTTAGAGACATTGACTCCGTGGCATCCATCTTTGACTCGTGCACAGAGGTTTCCACAGCATGCTTCACTGAATGGTTCACATTTTACTAAAATATAATTTGTAAAACCAATTTCTTTCCCACAGGCATGCTCTGCCAGTCTGCCCAGCCTCGTCTCGGCGCACGCTGCTCACTGGTCAAGAGTTAAATGTCAAGTCCGTCCAAATACAGGACGAGCTCCCTTCCTAACAGACACGGGGAGTGTCCGCTCACATCCCAGGAGTGCCTGGTGACGCTGCAGGGTGGAGAATCCCTCCTAAACCAAAGAATGACGCTGAGCAGGGCAGAGATCTGCATTTCAATTTTCAAATTTATTCATTCAATTTAGGGGGTTATTCAAGTTATATAAAATCTTCTTTCAACCATTTTTCATGCCAAATGTTCAATAACTAGACTCAAGTGTGTGGGTGTGTGTTGGGGGAGTGGTTTGTTTTTAAAGAAAGACAGTCTGTGTGCTGTTGGCAGGTTCTGGGCTGGCTGTGTTAACCACCACCTGGAGGAACTGCCTAAAAATACAGATGTTAGAGCTTCTCCACCTGGACCCTGGGTGGGGCCCCAGGAGACAGACTCCTGGCCAGGGGTGCCCTGGGGATCCTCCCTCCCCCGAGGCCATGCTCTTGAACCCTCTAGGTACCAGGTCCTCCCTGGGGACTGTGTGAGTCACTGATGTGAAAACCACCAAGCCCACTGCCAACTTCTTGCCACTAAACACATCTGCCTTCCCCTGGGGTGCGGTGGGGCAGGGCAGGACATGAGGCCAGTGGGGGGACATTAGCATTTATCTGTTCCCTCCTGACAAAACAGGGCACAGAAAGGACGTCTCTCCATGCTCCTGGAAGGCCCGTAATTCCAACTTTCTGTCTAAGAACTCTACTCCATGCCAGCCTGCATCTAGACGGATGCAGCCTGAACACTGAACTGGAACACAGAGTGCAGCTTAAAGAGGCAGAGGTGAGAGGAGGATTCGTCATTCTCAATCACATTAACGCCACCATAACCACTGGGGTTGCCACTACTCCTACTATTACCACCACCACTAATAATAATAATGGTAAAGACAGCTAACACGTGAGCACTTTCCACATGTATCAGCCACTTAATCACTGCGCACACTCCCCAGAATTTGCAAATGTGGAAATATGACATTCTGACCCCTGACCTACTGAGATGCCCCTGCATTTCAACCAGAGACTTTCCAAGGGCATTTTCAAGGACAATCTTGCTTTCCAGGTGATTTTTTTTCAGGGCATGAAGTAGCCCAAAGAAACTGCTGGTCCGTGAAATGACCAACCCGCCCTAAAGACGATCAGCCGTCTGTTCGACAGACACCTTCCTAAACACAACGGCTCCCCAGGCCTCACCTGCTCTTTCACGTACATGACCCTACTACTCACACCCAAAGCCAGATGCAGAGCACAGAGCTGCAACACTGCCCCAGTGGAGAAAATAAGCTCATTCTAACATAGGAATCAGAAAACATTTTGCGATGGTGCGAGCACATCCACACTGTGCCTGGCCCATGCTGGGTGCTCAGGCAACATCTGTGAGTGAATGAATATCTTGAGAAGATGAGTAATCACCACCTCATTTCCAGGGGGGGGGGGGTCAGGAACAAGCTCAAACACCCACAACAAATCTGCCACCCATCTGGGCCTGGTCCAGTTACCAAAGCTGCCACTGACCAAGCACCCACCATGTGCCAGGAAGATGAACCAAACAAGACTCCACAAAGCAAATCAACTGCCCTGACCATGGACCTGCAAACCCTCCCTACCGCTCAGGGACATGGAAGGATGAAGGCAGCTACAAAAAGATAAATGCACGGAGAGAGAGGCAGACAGAGTCCCTCTTCCTAAACAAAAATGCCCCTAGGAATGTGGCCAGTGTCATGCTCACCTTCATTGTGGTTCATCTTCTCTATAAGCTCTCAGTAGTGGAGAATTAAAACCTGAGTGACACGGTCAGGTGTGTGGCTCATGCCTGTCATCCCAGCACTTGGGAGGCTGATGCAGGAGGCTCTCCTGAGGTCAGGAGTTCAAGACCACCCTGGACAACTTAGGGAGGCTTTGCCTTCACAAAAAATTTTTTTAAAAAAAGGAAATTAGCAGGGCATAGTGGCACCTGCCTGTAGTCCTAGCTACTTCGGAGAGTTTGAGGCAGGCGAATCACTTGAGGCCAAGAGTTGTGGCTGCAGTGAGCTACTATTGTGCCACCATACTCCAGCCCAGGCGACGGAGCAAGACTTTCTGGAAAAAAAAAACCTCAGTGGCCCTTCTAAGCAGCCTCCACCTGTCCAGGGCGGCTGCGGCTGGCGACTGGGGCCCCACACTGACTGCCCATGAGGCAGGGCAGTCAATTTTTCTTCCTTCTCTTGGGAAGGGAAAGTAGGCCTTAAATAGAAAGTAAATATTTTACTGGGCATTTATTGGAGTGACCTAATACATAGTAACAACCCACAGACTAAAATCAACCTCCCGAACGGTTTTCAGTTCATTGCCTTGGCTCCAGGGATCAATGAGAAGACGGCTGCCCTTAACTAAGCCAGCCCCGCCAGCCCCACCCTGCCCTGGTGCACTGCATATGCCAGGGATTCCATCTCCCACTCCCAAACACTTCTCACTATCCCCCCACAAAAAAGCACTTCACCAGGCTCCACAAACTTCATCCATCCTTTATGCACCAAGGATAAAAGCCCCCTCCACTGCAGGTCTGGTCCCCCAGGACACAGCCCAGCCCACCCACCTACGCAGTCTCGCCCTGTACAACCAAACCGATCCAGGCCTAGGGAGGAGCCCCTCTGATGTCCCCCAACGCTCGAAGGAAACCCCCTTCTGCTGCCTACACCCGCATCCCCTGACCTCCACCCAGACGGTGCGAGAAGTGCACAGTGGGCTTTCTCGGGGTTAAGAGCGGATGGTTGACTTTATTTCACTATATTTTTAAAAATTTAACAAACACCTATGATGTGTCAGGGCTGTTCTAAGCGCTTTGTAAACATTACCTCATTGAATCATTACAACACACCCTCTCCTTACCCTCACTTTGCAGATTCAGAAACTGAAGCCCTTTGGCAAAGGCTTAGTTAATCCCAAATGTGGGAAAGTCTTTCTTTCCATGCCTTCTTTGCCACACTTTCTAGAACACTCTGTCCCTGATCTATCTCATTGCCTCTACTAAGCTCTAGGAAGGCAGGGCTACCCGTCCTTGGGCCTAGTCTCTGTCTTTCAAAGGAAGACATTTACAACCTCCAAAATGAGGGAGTGAGACCAGCCCTCGGCTCCCCCGGCACGGTGGTCAGTCCAGTGCTCTCAGCACGGGCTTCCGAGGCCCCTAGAGCAAAAGTTTTTGGATATGGGCCTGGAACCTGACATGCCAAGTAATCACCAAGTTGTAAAACTCCCAGCTGCAGGCATGGTTGAAGGGTGGTCCATGAGCCCACCCAGCCCTCTCTCCATTCACCGTAAACGGCACACAATCCAGCTCCATACCTGATCGCTGCTCTAGAAGAGAATTAGGAAAACCCCTTTTTAAGCTTCCTTGTTGGGAAACAGTTTAAAGAATCGCTCTGAGGGGCCAGTGTAACATACGGGATTTACTTCCAAGCTCCCAACCCTGGCTGGGACACCCAGCAAGAGCACAACCCCAACAGCTGTGAGTCACAGCTCCTCCCTTCAACCCGTCGGACACAAGAGACCCAACTAAGACAAGCTCGAAACTACCACAAAGGAAACTCCAACAACTGAGCTACTTCCTCTGCCCACTATTTGGAGCACATCTGGCCAATTTATGAAGGAAAATAATTACCCACAATTCAAGGACCCCCTTAAATACTCACGAAGACATCATCACAGAGAGAATTCCAACTTTAATTCTGAAATCTCCTGGCTTTTGTCAGTTGAAGCCACATTCTTAATCCCAGGCTTAGTCGAGAAATCAGAAGGATTTGTGCAAGTAGAGAAAAAAAGATTCCCCAACCCTTAGTAAAAAGCAACAAGCACTGGAGGAGCAGGGAGAATACACACAACTCTGCACAAATGCCAGGGCTGGCAAAGCTGGGGGCTCCGGAACCCTGGCATGCTCACCACGGAACCCACAGCAGGCAGGTCACCTGCTCCCGAGTTTTACTAGAGGAACCTGGATGCCCAGCTCAGCGGCTTTTCTGCATTTAGCAAAGGATTCCTGGAACAGAGCAGGGGACATACCTCCTGCACCCCAGACCCACCCCCAAATCCCAGTTCTCAGGAAATGAGCATCCCCCAGGAACCTGCATGCTGCGGTCAGCCAGCAAAGGCTGAGAAAACAACGAGCGACATCACAACATTGTGCTTAGATGCATTTAAGACCCAGCCACGTCCACTTTTCAGGCAGAACAGCCCGAGGAGGCGGCTTTTCCCTTCTCATGTCCCACGGAGGCACCGCTGAGAGGCAGGTGAGGCAGGAGCTGGCCCTGCTGCAGCCCACCCATGTACCACCCTTTTCCATGTGGAGTGAAGCGGAATGGAGACCTGTTTGAAAACTGCAGGGGGGACTTAAAATAGACAGAATATAATCATTACCCAAGCTGGAGCTGAGCCAGGACACCGGGGCTAACATGACTAATTTGCCAAGAGACACCTCCCTGTGCTGCCCTCGGCTGTCCACAAGACTGGGCAGAACCCGAAGGCTGCGACGGGGCGTACACTACCTCCCCACCATCCCCCGGCGCACCAGCAAAGACCAGGGATTTCCCGGGCACACACGCGTTCACAAAAGGGATGTAGAGCAGGAAGGTAATCTTATAATTAAAGGAAAGCCTGTTTTTCAGGAAAACCTCCACCTTGGGGGGACCCTACCCACTAAAGGAAGCCAAGGTTGGTCTGGGAGCTCCCTCATGACCTGCTCTAGGTACCTTTCAGGTGAGTTAATCTACTAAGCAGGGCTTGTCCCTGGATTTCAGGACACACCCAACGTTGTGCCATTCCCTTTCAGTTCTCTGATATCCTCTTTGAAAAGCAGGCTGTTCCTTTGTTCAGGAGTATTAACACAAATTCCTTTCCAGGGCCCACACCACACAAATGCAGGGCAGCAACCCAAAGGAAGCTCACCCAGAAGAACCAAGCTTCTTCCAGTTTTACAGGAGTGGTGCAGACAAACTATCCCAGTTAGAAGAAATCCTAACCATCTTCCCTGCCTCCTCCCCCAAATTCCCGTGTTGAACGCAGGAACCAGATCCCATTTAAGATGTGCTTAATGGATCCAGTAGAAAGAGAGGCACCCAGAGTGCAGGGAGGGGCATCGTCCCATTGGCCTCAAGCCCTTCCTCAAGTTGTGGGGGGCGGGGATGCTTTGTTTAGAGAAGACTCAGAGTTCACTCTAACCCAGACCACGGACATGAGCCCGATACTGATAAAACGATACCTGGCCACTAAATCCAGTTCTTCCACATAAAACCCTAAGAACTATGAAAACTGTCCACATAATCCCAGGTGTGTGTGTATGTGTGTTCTTGGAGGGTGGATTGCATCAGAGACATCCACGTGGAGGGCAAGGAGAAACTGAAGCCGCAATCAACTACACAGAAACCAGAGCCAGGTAGAACTGGAACTAAACTTCTGACTCCCTTACTGAACCTCCCTGACCCTCAGTTTCTTCATCGGTAAAATAATACCCCTGCCTCTGCCGAGGATGTGAGGACAAATTAAAGAACATGGCTGGAGGAGCAACACAGCACGGCGCCTGGCAGTTTTCTGAAGACAAGTGTCCGGCCTCAGCCTGGATGGACAGTGTGAGTCTGTGATCCAGAGAAGAACTCTCCCCACACAATGAAGACGTTCTGAACATCCACCCACAAAGCGCAGTGAATTTAAAACAGCCTGGTGGAGAAAATGATCTAGAAAACCCCTCCTTGGCATTAGATTGTGACATCCTAACAAAACAATCACTAACCAAAGAACAAATGAAAGCGAGCCCTGTTACCAGAGCAAGATCACCAACAGGGCCCCGAGGTGCCTCCTCAGTGTGACTCCCTACCCTGTGACAAGCGAACAGGAGCTAGTAGTGCCAGACATTATTAAGTGCTCACTACACGGTCATTCTAGTGTTACTACAACAAAAACAAGACAAGGTACTCCAATGTCTGCATGGATTTCTGAAGCGCCAAATTAAGTCTGCAAAGGACAGAAAGAACCAAATTCCTCCATCAAGGAGAAGACAGGTGCAAAGTGAGAAGGGCAGGATCCTGCAGGGCTGGACCACTGGAGCCCGGCAACCTCCAGTCACGACTTGCCAGGCTGCGAGTGTGGGAGAAGAGCCACTGGTGTGAAAAGCAGAGTTTGCAGCACAGCGGCGTGCAAATGTCACTTGTCCTTGATGCAGAATTCTGCCGAAGGTCTCAGTGGCCCTCGCTGTTGCCCGCAGCAACTAGCACAGCGCCATTTGTAGTACAAGTGAAACACCCAGATTCGACGGTTACCCTAGAACCCAGGAGCCCAGGAGACGGGATGCCAAGCCGGCCAAGTCGAAATGATGCCAGTGTTCACCGTTTGTTTGCAACGCGGCAGCATCGCGCAATCAACGAACCTCGCATTGAGGGGCCAGGGACACCGCGACCCCAGATCTAGAGAGCCGAAGTCCGCGAAACGGGGGTTGCAAGCGGCGCAGGCACGGTCCAGCCAGATCCCTGGTTCTGCTGTGAGCCACGGTCGCGGCCTGGGGGTCACCGCAGTGTCCCGCGTTCTCTCGCGGCTCCTCCTCTGCTCGGCCCGCAGGTGTGAGGACAGGTGTAGGACCCCGCCCCCCGGGTCCGAGCTAGCCCGCCCAGCACAAAGGCCTGCAGGGGGAAGGAGGAAGTGGGCTGGGGGGGGGTAGGGCCCACTCTAGCTCCTCTCAACGACTTTCCCGCGGCGGCGGGAAGCGACTCTCAATTTACAAGTGAAAAGGTGTCGCGAGAGGGAGGGGCGTTTCCGGGGGCTTCAGGTACCGAGGCCGGTCCCCTAGGTCGCGCGGCCGGGGATGGGGCGGGGCAGGCCCGCCAGGTAGCCGGGAGGGCGGGGAAGCGAGGAAAGGTGGGGCCGCACCGAGCGGCCAGGTGCTCGGCCTGAGGAGGGCGGGCCCCCCAGGTACACCAGCCGGAGGGAAGGGGCGGAGCCCACAGGCCTGCGGCCCCGGGGATCCGGGAGGCTTCACCTCAGGGCTCGGGTGTCCTGGAACCCTGGGACCCAGACACCAGCGGGGCGGACACCCCTGCAGTCCGGGAAAAGCAACCAGGCCCCGCCCCCGCCAAGTGCGGCCCGGCCAGGTAGGGCGGGCTGGCGTCCACCTGGGCCCAACCTTGCCCTCCCCGCAACGGAAGGTCGAGCAGGACGCCGGAAGTCGTCCCGCTGTCAGTCTGGGCCGATCGAGGGGGATCCCCCTGCCCCAGGCCCCACCAACCGCGCTACAGAAACGAGAAGGAAAACAGCCTCTTTATGACTTAGGGGAGGCAATTCAGTATTTCTTCCTGGCATAAAATAGGAATTGCTCTATTTACCCAGCCCGCAGGAGCGTCGTGAAGATTAATGACTGTGAAATGTTTTTAAGATCAAGAACATTCCCAGGTTTTACTTATCGGCCCTTATATGTGCATATTGATATCTGCACAGCAAAATATGCTCTTCATTGATTGCCCTCCCTAAGTGACTTCCAGTCCTTAATCTGAAACCCGCTGAGAAAAAGGAATCAGGCCCATCTCAGTGTGCCCCTAGGACACTAAGGAATGTATAGATAGGAAACGTCATTTCGAGTAGGCATCCACCCTGAGCCTCTTGCTCCATCCAGTCCCCAGGGCAGACAGAACAATCCAGCCAGCAGTGAACGTCTGGAAGAGGGGAAAAAACTTTTTAAATATTACTGGTCACCAACACTGGGCAGAAAACACAGCAAGCACCCTACCCAGCTCATTAGGCGGGTGCCCCCACCAAACTTGGGCCTCCATCAGGGTCTCCAGTGTTTGGAAAGCCTTGGCTGGCACTTGGACCCAGTGGTCAGCCAAGCCCTGCCATTGCCGGGAGCCCACGCAGCCCATCTGGCCCAGCAGCTCCAACAGCAAGGCCTCCCGCGTGTCACCAGCACTCTGTTCCTCCCAGCAAAGTAAGGCCATGTGACAGCACCAAGGATTCTGCTGGGCTCCCGCCGCCCCCCGCCCCTCACTCCAGGATAAACATTCTCAGTTCCCTCAACCTTCCTGGGACATGGTTCTGAGAGGTCTCTCAGGCCCTGCTGGCTTCTGGCCGAATTCCAGGTGGGCAGGCCCAGAAGCTCCAGCACTGCCCCACGCCACTTCCCTCGGCCCACCCTGAACAAGCAGCGGACAAACTGACTTTGTTTGCACTTCTAGACTGACCGGCAGTAAAGACCATCCATCAGCAAAAGAATAAGCTCACAGCTAGAGTTCATTTAAAAGGAAAGTTGCACAAACCCTTTCCTGGCTCCTCACCCCGCCTCCAGCAAAGAAACTTCACCTGCTGTTCCCCCTCCCCTTCCTTTCCCCCTCTCTACACCCCCTTGACACACACACCTGGGGCAGGTACAATACAGCACTTCCAGTTTCCATTCTGGCCATTTACACCTGTAAACGGATGGATTCTTCACTAGTCTCAACATTTACGTAGGTTTTCTAAATTGCCATATTGGAAAAAAAAATCCCATTAGGCCAGAGGAGTTGACCTCTATGATCCAGGTCTTCAGTTCCTTCCAGAGAAACTTCCTTGGATTCCGTGACTCCATAACGAAGTTTTTGTTTGTCCTGGGCTTGGACAGATTGCCGGAGGGCAGATTTCAGGCATGGCTGGAGTGCAGCCGCGATTAGCTAGACTTTACAAGCCCTGAGCTTGCCTGACGTTGCAGAGAGACCCACACACACCATCTCAGTGACACATTCTTTAACGTGGCCCCTTCAGGCTTCTGCCACAACCTGGGCTGGGATGAGACACAGAAATATTGCCCCGATTTCCAAACAATCTTTAAGCCAGCTGACAGTTTCTTTTTAAGTCATAATTCAAGATCTGTTTTAATGCAAGAAGCACATTTCTGCTGATCAGGAGAGCTTTTGAAGGGAGTACAAATCAGCGACATAATGGAAGGGGTTTTGTGTGTGTGTGTATTTTACAAGTGAGGAGGATTTTTAGAACCACAATGGATGAAAAGCACTGCCCTCCCTCCTCCCCCCAACTCCACCCCCAGGACTTTTCTGGACTCACAGAAGCCAACAACCAAAGACAAGGCTGGCCACCAGGGTCAGGCTACAACAGCTCCTCAGGGTTAACATCCTTTAAACAGCAACTGACCTTAGGGAGAAATGAAGGCTCTATTATTACCTAGGACAGAAAAGTCACAATTCTCTATAAAACCAAAATCATCACTTGCCTCATTAACAGGAACCCAACCACGTTATCACAATTGTTGTGAATATTAAGCCAACTCTAGGCAACCATCTGCTAAATTTAGTTAGGTGAAACAGCTAAAGCAGATCATTTCTAAAACATTCGGTGAAGGAGAGACGAAGCTAGGTACATACAGAAACTGCAACTGGCCCGAAAGTTCTAACTAAGTGTAGTTGCTAAAAATCCGAACGGGCATCAGCCCTCCACAATGGTCAATTATCTACATTGATTCCACTTAGGGTGAGGGTTAAAAGGGAACAGGAATGCAGGTCACTACAGCTATAGAGTTGGCTCCACTTTGGGACCTGGGCTTCCACGTGGAAGCAGGAGGGCTTTGTGCATGGATGAGTAAGATTCGATCCAAGGGGAGCTTTTTATGCAATGGCAGCAGCTGCGCAACAGAACATGAGCATCCAGCAAAACTCATCCTCGCTGCACGTGCCCTGACACTACCAACACATTCAAACTACTGTAAAGGGAGGACAGGAATAAAAATAAACACTTCTTCCTGTGGCTTAAGACACCTCTCAGTTTCTGGTGTTGAATATTATTTCTTAAAATTGCATCTCAGGGGGAAAAAGGTTTGTTTACACTTTCCTTGAAACACTCCACTATCTGCCTTTAGAATTTTTCCTCAAAAACAAAACAAAACAAAAAAACCGAGATTACTGAGAAGAGAAAGCACACGAAGTTCCCCCAAGCAGTCCAGAAAAGACCACCTTCTAAGAAAAACTCTGGAAAGGGGGCAGGCCAGATTTCCATGCCGGGTAGAGACAGATGAATGCCACTTTGCTTCCCAACCGTCTGCACCTCCTGAAGTTTCTGTGCTCTCCAGCAGCTACAAGAATGAAGGCGAAACTGCCCCTTGGCTCCCATGGTCAACATTCCACACAAACAATGGCCTGGCTCTGTCCCTATTGTACAATCTGTATTCATTTGTGAATCCCCCCCTTTACACAATGTGCAAAGCCCTTCTTTTCACAGGAGAACTTCTGAATGCCCAAGTGCAGCCATAATTTAGGCTTTAAACATTAATAATGATAGCTAAAAGCAAACTCCAGATTATGCCCAAACATTAATTTGTGAATATCATTAAGAGTCACATTGATGGCTTTTGGACACTCTCCATTAAATCATGATCAAAAGAGCCACTGAACACCTTAAAAATGGCTCTGAAGTTTTCAGCAATTATTAAATATAATTTTCCAAACCCAGAGGTAGGTTTTGAAAAAAAAAACCAACAAAAACCCTTTCATAAGCCTTTGATACATATTCCATCAAACACACACTTGAACAAAAATTAACTTCAAAAGACAGGATGGGGGGGGTGAAGCAGTGCATTTTTCCTTCTTTCCAGGAATGCTTTAACTTTAACTTGTAGCAGTGTAAATTAGGACATGCTTACCAGCTGGAAGGGAGAAAAATGATATCTGCTCCGGCAGCAGAGCCTCTGAGAGCATATCCATTCCAGCATTTCCATGTGCCTACTAGAAGTTTTCAGTAGGGGAAGTCCACAAAAGCATTCCTTAGCTAGCAATTCACAGAAAGATTCTTGGGAGAAAAGCTACCCTAATATTTCATGATATAGGGTCACTTCTGTTAAGTCCAAGTAGGACTCTTTTCTAAAGGGGTAGGCAAACTGGATTCCCATTTTTTAATTACTACAGAAATGTGTTCCACCCCGGAAAATGGAACTATATCATTCAGACATGGAAATATTACCTGAGTGGTACCCTGCTCAACAGATAAATTTCCCTTCCCAACCATGTGCTGTATGAATACATATTTGTCGGCTGGATCAGAAACACAGGACACTTGGGCTGCTACTTTTCATTGATAGATTGTTAACAGAGGGACCCAGCCTACACTCACATACATTATATGATGGCAGCCCCTCTATACTGAAATGACAGTGGTAAAAAATGACAACGGGGGCCAGTGTTCTACTGTTGCTGTAAACTCTTTAAAATTTTTCCATTTAGGGAAAGCATTAAGTGCAAAGGGTATAACTTTGCCTTCAAAAATGATTCATGATGTCAGGGAACTGTTCGCAAATGGGATCCTGGAGCTGGATCTCAGCAGGGCAGCTCTTTTAGAGGTGTCCTTTTTGCTGTCCTTTTTGTTTTTTCAACAGTGAATCTCAAGGATTTCAAACAGTGTGAGCCACCCTGAGCTCCCTTCACTTTAGTATTTTAACAGTTCCCAATAATGTCATTTTTAATCCCAGTGCATGGCTTGTTCAGTACATATTTTGTACACTCATCCTTTATTTACCTCATAGCCAGCAACTCAGAAACAGCTATAGGTTGATTTTGTAGTTTGGGTGGTGGTGGTGGTTATTTGTTTCATTTAATCTCTCTTTAAAACACTTCCCAGACTTATGAATAAGACTTCTGTTTGGAGTTCTAAAAGTTAAGAGTGAAGTTATTGATTATTCTCTGAAAGGGTAACTGATGGGCTAGTTAATAATTACACAGATAGCAAGTTTTACTGTTTCATCGTGTGTACACGACCAGATTAACAATGGCAGAGAAAGCAAACGCAACTCTGCAGGGACAAGAACAGGTGTGCCGCACGTCCTAAAAGGCCAAAATATCTCACAAAGTATGTCACTGGTGTGTTTTTACAATGGCAGTAGTGTTTGTTTTCAAGTAGCCAAACTTTCTTACTTTCTTAACTTTAAAGACACACACTTGGCAAATATCTCTTCACTGAATCCATGACTAAATCCCACACATAAGCTGCAACTAACTCTTGCCTAGCAAGGAAATGCTTTTTAGGGACAAAGAGGTTTTTTTTAAAATCAGTTAAGAAAAGGTAATTTGCCCTGCCCCTCCCCCCAGGAGAACACCCATTCAAGGGTCAGTTTCAAAGATCCCAAGTGAAATCGTAAATAACTCACAGGGCTCCGAGCTCAACCTGCAGTCTTAGGAAGGCACAATTAGGAACCGGGAAGGCAACATATCCTACCTTATTTTTCCAAACAGGAAAAATAATTAAACCAAAAAGCACCTTGTCAGATTCAAAACAAGCTTCAAACCCAAGATCTTTTATTCATAATTCCCTATAACAATTGCTTTCCACAGGGACATAACTGGGGTCCCCTACCCCTGGGGCACAGAAACCAATCAGCACCATAAATTCCCTTTGCCTCCAACCCTCTCTCCCTTGTAGTGGGGCAGGGTGGGGGAAGGGGGTGACCCAACATCAACACTAACACTCTACAGAATATGCTGCCTTATTTCCTTTGTTTGCTCATGTTATACTTGATCAAGTGTGAACGATTAAACTGGTTTCATTACAGACAAGCGCATCCAACTAACATCCAACTTCAATGGCAACTGTAAGCATATTCTGCAAGGAGGACCTGCTTTTTTGCTTGAAATCTACTATGTCATTAACTTTTCTTTCGGGGGCAATGAAAAGGGGGTGTTCTCAAGAGAATGTCAGAGCAGTTCAGAGATCTAATGCCAGACAAAAGAATATTTAGTGTTTCAAGGCTAAGATACCGTCCCTGCTACTTAAAAAAAAAAAAAGAAATCCTGTTTCAATATTAAAGCAGCTATGACTGAAAATGTTTAATTAGCATTTTGAATATTACTTTATAATTGCTGTAAGAAGTACTCTTTGAAATCAAGTGATTATAAAATCAAGATCCTTTAAAGTCTCATTACTTCAAAATGTAAAAGATTTATAGTCAGGAAAAAATTATTTCAAAACTTTGGAATTCTCCAAAGTAACGTGAAAACTAGTTCTACTTTGAGAACCCTCGAGGCAAAACAGCAATCTTAGGTACCGAACGCAAGGTAATTTTTAAACTGTCTTTGAACCCAAACACCTAGTAAAGAAGGCTATCTTTTTTGAAAGAGTGGTATGAGAGTTGATATATTTCGCCCAAGTTAGAAGACAGAAAGAATCACTTCGTAAACTTCCCCAAAATATAACGTCCCCTCAAAATTATCCATGTCAGATAAAAATATACCAGTCTCTAGAATATCCAACAGAATTGCAAATAAGGCATTTAGCATTTTAAATTCCCAATGCATATTTATAGAACAGAATTCTCTTGTCTATCCTTCCAGCCACTCGCACCAGACTCTCTAAGAACTTAACCCGATCTCCAATCTTCAAAGAAAAAAAGGGGGAAATAGACACAGAGATCTGTTTACCCGGGATAGGGCAAGGGAGCCCGGCGTGACGACGTAGGCCATTGCCAGCAGGCTCCACCACAGGCACGTAGAGCAGCGGGGATTTCTACGAAAAAGGCCTCCTCTCCCCTATAAAATCCTAAAACGTGGGGTCCCCTGGAGCCAACTGCTGCTTGGGCCGCCTCCGAAAGAAGTACCCGGGGCGGGGGCGGGGGGTAACCACACACACTCGCGCGCACACGCACACTCCGTGTCCGCGACCATCGTCGCCGGCGGAAAGCAAGCCACGGGAGGGAGTGTGTGCGCGCGTGTCTCGGCGCGGCCCGCGGTGACCGCGCCGAGCTCTCGGGCCCGCGGCCTCCGAGCCCCAGGACGCGGGGCGGGCTGCGGGCGCCGCGCCGCCGGGCCTCCCGCCGGAGAAAGGCCCAGGCGCGCCCGCCTGCCGCGCGCCTCTGTCCTGCTCGCCCGGGGCACTGGGGAGAGCGCGGGGGAGAGAAAGAAAGGCGCTTCCCCTCTGCCGCGCGGGGCCGTCCGGCGCCGCGGAGGACGAGGAGGAGGAGAGACCGCGGCGGCCCGGCCGTCCCTGCGCCGCGCCGGGTCCCCGCCGCCCGGGGCGCGCCCCAGCCAGCCCCTCCTGCGAAACTTTTCTTTTTGATTCGCCCCACCCGAAAAGTGCGGCCCGGGCGAGGAAGGCGGGGGAGGCGGGTGGGCCGGGCTCCCGGCGGCGGCGGGCGGCGGGTGGCTGGCGAGGAGGAAGTGGTGCCCGCGGGAGCGCGGCCGGGCAAAGGAAATGCCCTGCCCGCCCGGCCCCCGCCCGCCGCCAGGCCCGCCCAGGCCCCCCGCCCCGCCGCGACTTTGGCGGGCCGAGCCCCGCGCGGCAGTGGCGGCGGCGGCGGCGGCAGATGTGGCCCGGCTGCCCAGAGGAGCCAACAATGCGGGGCCGGCAAAACAAAAGGGTTCCACTTCGCCTCCTTCCCTGTCTTTCACTTGTGCTCCCCGGGCGCCGCGCGGGATCCCCCGCCGGCAGGGGCAGCGCCCCCGGGGACCCTGGGCTGCGCGAGCCCCGACTTCCGCGCGGACCCATGCTTCTCCGCACCCGCCCCCCGCCTCCCAGGCGCAAGGCCCGCCGCACTCGGACTCCTAGTCCCCGGGGATCTGGCCGTATTGTCCCCGCGGCGCGCCGCGCGCTCGGCCTGGGTCGCCAAGCGGCCCCCGCGCGCGCACCCACCGGGCTCGGGGAGCAGAAGCCGGGGGCGCCTAGGGAACCGTCGCCGAGACGCCGCCGCCGCCGCTGCCCTCCGGCCGCCGCCGCGCTCGGGGTTTCTTTCTCTCTCTTTTTTTTTTGCCAATCCTGATGGGAAGGAAGGTGACCGCCTACTTCGCATTCATCAACTCTCATCACAACAACAAAAATCCTGGCGCAAACGTCGGCCAGCGGGCGCAATCGGTGGAAGGGGGGGCGGCAGGCGAGGACCCCCGGGCCGGCGTCCACCTCCGGGCGCCGAGGGGGGACACCGGGCGGGGGGCGCGGACCAAAGATGTCCTCGGATGCCGGCTCCGTGTCCTTCGCCCTCCTCCTCCTCCTCCCCGAGTGGCGCAGTGAGGCGCGGGCACGGCGCCCCCAGCCCGCGGCCTCAGGTGAGGCGGGGGCGGCGGCGGCCCCAGCCCTCCCCCCGGGCCCCCCTTACCTCGTCCCGGGCGGCCAGCGTCCTCGGCGAAAGGCGCCCACCCTGGAGGCGGCGGCGGCGGCGGCTCCCGCCCCTCCCACCCCACCCGGCGGCGGTGGCGGTGGCGGCGGCTGTGCGGCCCCCCCTCAGCGCGGCATGGCTCCCGGTTCGGTCCCTCGCTCCTCGGGCCGCCGCCGGCTCCTCCGGGCCGCTTCCGAGCCACCTTAAAATGACACACGCACACAGGGACACACACACAAAAACTTAATCTCTCCAGCTCCCCGCCCCTCCCCCTCCCGCTCTCCCTCCCGTCCCCTCCCCTCCCCACCCTATTCCTCCCTTCCCTTCCTCCTCCTCCCCTTGCCGCCGAGCCTCTTCCTACTTCCCCACCCACCCCACCCCCTTCCTCCGCCCACCCGGCTCCCAGTCCGCCCCCGGTCCCGGCCCGCGCCCTCCCGCCAGCCCGCCCCCGGGAGGGGCTGCGCTGGGGGTCCCCGGCCGGCGCCCGCCCCGCGCCGCGCTCACCCTCGAGAGGATGCTGCTTCCAACTTGGATCGGGGGAGGGAACGTCCTGGATGCCGAGCGCCTCCCGGCTATTTGCTTTCTTTATTTGTTTTCTGCTCCGGGGAAGGAGGAAAACGGAGAGAAAAGGAAAGGAAAGGAGCGGTGCCGGCCGCGTCTCCCGGTGGCCGCCGGCTGCGCAGGAGCGAGGCGGGAGGCGAGGTGAGGGTCGCCGCTCGCTCACTCCTCGCTCCTTTTTGGGGGGGGCAAAGGCGGGGTCTCTCTTTGCAAACCAATGACACAACCCCACATGGGCCGGCCTCGCCCCCTACGGATACTCCTCACTACAAATCGGCTCTCTCGGGGGATTAGTGGCTCCGCGAAAGTGCACACGGGCACGGCGGGCGGGCGAGGGGGCCGGGCGCGGCGGGCACTCCCCGGCCCCGCCCGGAAGGCCCTCTGGAGGCGCGGGGACCCGGGCGGCGGGAGTGGGGGTCCCGCTGAGATGGCCAGCGGCCCGGCCCTCCCCTGGCCCTTCTTCCTCCTCCGCCCCTTCCACGTGGGGCCCCGGGCGGCCGGCCACGTGGGGGGGATGCAAGCCCGGGGGCGGCCCGGGCCCCACAGGGCCCCCGCCAGGCCCGCGGCGCCGACCTGCCCCCTTCGCGGCCCCCCGGCTGCAACTTCCTCCCGGGCCCCCGCGCCGGCAGCTCCTGCCTTCTCGGGCCCGCGGGGTCAGGCGCGGGCCGGCCACAGGGGGCACTTGCGCTCCCCAAATCCAGATCCGGGAGACCGTGCGCGAGAGGCGGCGGCGGCCGTGGGTGCGCCGGGAAGGGGCCCTATGTGCTGGAACTTGCAGCGGTGGTGTTACCTGAAAGAAGCAAAACATTTTTACACGTTAAAGAAAACGTTCCTTCCCGTTGCCTGGATCTCGCCGGGGCTATTTTAGAAGCCTTGCTTTGGGTCGGAGCCCCGGGCCCCGCGGGACAGCGGCGCACTGCAGGGTGCTGGGCTGGCGCGGCGCCCTTGCGGCCCGGAGCCCGCGCCTTCCGGACGTCCGAGGTTGGACACCAAGCCTGGCGATGCGGGCCCAGCGGCCCGACGAGCACCTGGACTACATTCCATGCCCGTGACCCGCGGCGTCCGAGCGCCGTCTCCGGAAGCAAGCCGGCGGCTGCAGAGTGGGGGGCCCTTCATCCCGCACCCCGGAGTCTCCGAACTCTCCTCTCACTTCCCCGAGCCTGGCGCGCGTCCACCGAGAGCCCCAGTGTGGGCTGAGCTGAGCCCTTAGGCTCGGTTTGTTTAAAACCATATTGAGATGTTAGGAACAGGATTGAGATGTTGAGCAGGAAAGGCGTGGGAGGGACCTGAGGTCCGGCCTTTGAAGGCTGCGGGGACCGCCATTCCGTGAACCCAGTCGCGCGGCTCGGCCTCCTCGGGACCCGGAGTGCCCCACACCCCACGGAGCCGAGGAAACTTAAAGGAAGGGCCGGGGGCCGGAGGAGAGGCCACCGAGCCTCTGAACCCTTCCCTGCATCCCAAGGAGCGCTGCTCTAGGCCTCTCAGTCTCTATTAACATTTTTAAAATCTTGTCCCAGCCTGCCGCAAGGAGTAAGGTGTGCTCACTGCTGGTTTGCTACCCAAATGCAGCCTACGTAACCGGCAATGCGGGGGCCGTGGCTTCTGATGATTGTTTTATAATTAAACGAGATTTTAAAACTCGACTGAAGACCTCCTACCTCTGGTGGCAGCGCGGCACCCGCTAGTCCACGTGATTCCTTGCTAAGATGTCCCAAACTCGGTCATACATGGCACTCGTGGGGCCAGGCCAGGCCAGGCGCGTGGCTCTCCCGTCGGCGGTTCTGTCGAAAAACTCCCAGACGCTCACCGTCATCTCCATCTTCTAGCGACCCTCCATCTCCACTAACTTACCTTCAGGGGGGTCCCTTCTCCCCAGGAGGTCCGCCTCTAGGTCCTGATGCCCAAGATAGTACTGGGTTCTAAACTGACTCCGCACTCGCCCAGGCTTATGGGCCACCAGTGCCTTTCCGAGTTTCTTGGGTATAAACTGTAATAAGTATAAACAAATACTTATTTCTCAAAAGGCTTTGATTCAGAGTGGTTGTTCTTATGGAGAAAGCACAAAAAGTCTTACCACTTGTTCAGCTTTCGTGTGTTTTATAAATTTGAATTCGGACTTAGAAAATACCATGTTTTGAGAACATTACAAAGAAGGCATCCTCAGAGTCAAAAATTATTTCTCAGTTCAGTTTTTTTAAAAAAGAAGATAATGCAAAAAAAAACCAAAATCAAGTCAAAAATAGGAAGACTCAATAGACATTTTGTTCTAAGGAAGGTAGACAAACGGCCAATAAGCACATGAAAAGATGTTCAGCATCACTAGTCATGAGGGAAATGCAAATCAAAACCACAATAGGACACCACTTCGTGTCTACTGGGATGACTATTACCAACAAAGCAGAAAAGTGTGTGTTGATGAGGATCCGGAGAAATGGGAACCCTTGTGCGTTGCTGGTGGGAATGTGAAATAGTGAAGGGGGGGCCAACAAAGTGGCAGTTCCTTAAAAAGTTGAGCATCACCACCTGACCCAGCAATTCCACTTTGGGGCATATGCCCAAAAGCATTGAAAGTGGGGACTCACATGGATGTACGTACACCCAAGTTCATAGCAGCACTATTCACAACAGCCAAAAGGTGGAAACAACCAAAATGTCTATCAAGGGATAAACGGATAAACAAAATGTGGAGTATACATATGAAGGAACATTATTCGGCCTTAAAAAAGAATGAAATTCTGACACATGCTACAAATAGGGACGAACTTTGAAAGCGAGCTAAGTGAAACAGCCGGACACCGAAAAGACAAGTGTTAAATAATTCTGCTTGTATGAGGTCCCTAGAATAGGCAAAATCATAGAAAGTGGAATGATGGTCACTGAGAGCTGGGGGATGAGGAGGGGACAGTTGCTGTTGGGTGAGTTCAGAGTTTCTATTTGGGTTGATGAGAAAGTTCTGAAAATGGATAGCGGTGATAGTTGCACAACATTGTGAGTGCGCTTGATGCCACCAAACTGTGTACTTAAAAGTGGATAAAATGGTAAATTTTATGTCATGTATATTTTACCGCAATATAAAAAAAGTTGCCAAGTAGCTTTTGTCTTACAAAACTAATCTTAGTAGTTTCGTATTTATTACTATATCTAAAGATATTTTTCCGTAAGGGAAAATGTTTTAAAATACATTTCAGTTAATTTTCAGAATAAATGCCTTTTACTAAATTTTTTTTCTGTGTGTATTACATTTATAGAACATATAGCAGTACCAAAATGCTAATTTTTCAGTACTCTCTATGATCTCGTGTGATCCTATTTAATTGGTCAGGTTTGATTTCTGACGTTTCTACATGGACTGTGACAGACGCAAAACAAAACAGTCATAAAAATAACAGCGGCAAAAAGTGGCAGCACAGGTGTTTGTCCTTGACTTGCCACGATGCCTGGTGCTGCCTTGCTACCTGATGTGTTTTTGGTCCTTATAGCAGCCCGTTAAAAGAGATACTAGCATTCTCCCCGTTTTACAGATGAGGGAAACTGAGGTTCAACGACAACGGGACTTCCCCAAGGCCACACTGCTGGTGAGTGAGGAGCTGGGGCTGGACCCCTGTCTACCGAATTCTGACACAGCCCCATTCTGGAAGGGCTTCCATTTACATACACATATCTTCACTGTTGGTAGAAATTTAGAAAAGACAAAGTTAGCTAATTTTGAAACATATTTAGCATCATCTTATTTGAAAATTTTTTCTTTGTTTAATGATGAGCCTTCAAACTTATCTCTAAAGGGAAAAAAGAAAGAAAAGTCCAAGAATATTGTCAGAGACTGGTTAAAAGCTAAAAAAGACCAAAAACGGGCGTGGCTTGGTGAATGTCAAGGTTCCTGAGAGTGAATTTCAGAACATGCTAACGAGAAAGGAGAAAGTAAATTATGGGTGATAGAGAATAAGGGTCCCACATGTACTTCTGTAGGAAGAAGAAATAATAGGAAGAGTTCACAAAACTTGCATCTAACATTTTTTTAAATCTGCAATCACGTTTTCCTGATTATTTGAATCAAATAGAAAACACTAATTTTTTCAGGAAATACCGTTAATCAAGTTTCTGAAGTGGGAGGAGTTTGAAATGTACACATTGCCCTCAGATGGTTGGAATTGGTTTTTCCCTTATTCTGGGAATTCAACTCCTTTGGCCAGGAGCCGCCCTTCCCTCTTGATGTTGCCAGTTAGGGGTAAACTTTGTCTCTTCTGGTTGGATTCTATTTCTTCTGGTTGACTTGGTCTCCCTTGGGTGCATACAGTTCAAAGTCCATATCAAAGTGATTTTGCCCTTTGCTCAAGGAGTCTCTGTCCTCCTTTCTGGGCGCCCAAATATGGAATTCAGACAAGGGCTCTGGAGGCGGGGGTCTAGCTGGCCAGTTGAGAGGTCTGGCCTGGTGGAGCCCTAGGGCAGCAGCATAGGGCAAATGTCACCCGCACAGGTAAAACTCTGTGCACAGACAAGGCAGGGGCATTTTTCCTGGGGGGGGTCCAGTCATTCCCCGGCTAACTAGGCCTCCACAGGCCCCACCCCCACAGCCTCTCCTGCAGGGCCACCCTCCCCCATGGGTGCTCAGTTGCCTGACTCCGAGTCAGCCTTGGGTTCTATCCAGGCTACAACGTGGGGCAGAGGAGCGCTCGTATTACAGGCCATCGGTCCAGTTACTTCCCTCCGCCACCCACTGCCCGACAGAGGGGAAGGGGCAGAGAGCAAGGACTGGTCCAGATTCTCCTTCAACCTGTGGGGTTTCTGTCATCCTGCTCCGCACTCCTTCAAAAGAAAACAAAGTGCATGTCTCTTGAAGAACTAATGAATTTGCTTTTAACAGATTGTGAAAACCATGTAAGCCATCAGGATTCCTGTTGCCTTGGCTCATAGGATGCTCAAAGTCAAATTTAGTGCACCAGGACGCCAACCAGCCTGGTGTCTCTCATGTTCCAGGAAGGAATCTCTTCCTTCCTCTGGAGAGAGTGATTCTGAACTTGCTATGGGAAAGGAGTGGTTTGTGTGTGGTGTTTGAAAAGGCATAGTAAATAACTTCACATAATTTTATATTTGGAAAACAAAATACCAGTTGTTCTTGTAATACAAATCAAGGAAAGCTCAATAAAGCTTTTCCTTCGGATACACAGAAGACACAAAGGTCACTTCCAGGAGCTGAAAAAAAAAACTGGATTGAAAACTTCTGTTGGAAGGAATTTCTAATTTCCATTTTGACTTTTTGATGAACTGTGGGGTTGTATATATTTTCATTATAATCACCTGAAATATATTTTGGAAGTTGGGACATTATTAATGAAGTATACACAAAACCCCACCATATCAACACCCCTGACTTAGAGCCAGGGACGTTCTTTAGGGGAGGATGGGGGCATAAATTGCCCTCAATGGCAGTCATCACATGTTGTAACCATGAAATTGTGTGATGAGTTGATCTGTTTTGCAGGGCCTGGACCCTACCAGGTGCTCAGTAAATGTGTCTTGCATGGATGGATGGATCACTCAGTGAATGTATGAAAGTCATATATGAAAATGGACGAAAGAATACATCCTTTTGTTTTCCGTATTTGTTTTTGTTTTGTTTTGGTAGTAAGAACACTTCACATGGGATCTTCCCTCTCCCTTAGCAAATTGTTAAGTGCCTGATACCATGCTGTGAACTATCAAATGTGAGCGCCGTGTTGTGCAGCAGATCTCCAGAACTCGCTCATCTTACGTAACTGCACTTTTATACCCATCGAACAGCTCCTTACTTCCCGCTTCCCCTGTTTCTTGGCAACCACCATTCTCTTTTCTGCTTATATGTGTTCAGCTGTTTTAGACAAAAAGAATAAAGTAATTTTTAATCTTAGTATTAGAGTGGAATTAGAATTTGGGGTGATTTCTTAACTTGTTAAAAATTTCTATTTTAATTTTTTTAAGAAACGAGGTCTCACTGTGTTGCCCGGGCTGGGGTGCAGTGGCTAGTCACAGGCTGGTGATAGCACGCTACGGCCTCAAACTCCCGGCCTCAAGTGATCCTGTATTGGATCCTATGGTCCAAGTCTCCCCATGTTGCCCAGGCTAGCCTTTGCTCTGGGTTCAAAGAATCCCCGCACTTCAGCCTCAGGAGTAGCTGGGACTACAGGCAGGTGCCACTGCGCCCAGCATTTTTATCTTTAGTGTATTATTTTTATAATTTAAAAAGTGACAGGGCAAAGAGAAATGATGTATGTAACCCACTCTTGAAAGGTTCATAAAAAATAACAGTATGCATATATTAATAATAGAAAATGGTAAAGCAAATGTAGCAAAAAGTTAAAAACTGGTGGATTGGGGTGCTGGATACATGGGAGTTCTCCGTACTATTCTAACAACCTATCTGAAATTCAAAATTCAAAATAGCTGGGTACAGAGGTGAGCACCAGTAGTCCCAGCTACTCTGGGAGGCTGAGGTAGGAGGATCCTTTGAATTCAGGATTTCAAGGCCAGCCTGGGCAGCGTAGTGAGACCCCTTCTCTAAAAAAAACTGAAAATAAAAGTTTTTTATAAAATAATGGGGAAAAAATAAGATGCATAGCCCCAGTGTGGAGTACTGACTTTGTAAGACACTTATTTTCTTCTGTTTAGCAGCCTTCAAACAGGATAGCACAGTTCCTTGCCTGCTTTGTACTTCCCTGAGAACGCCTTTGATGTCTCTAGGGACCCAAGGCCTGTAAAAGGCCCATGGGACAGGCCCGCTCCTGCAGCCCAGCGGGCCTCCCCCTGCTCGAATCAAAGACCTCTGACCGAGGTTCTTATTGCTCGGCTCGATAGCTCTCCTATTTCATTTCCACCAACCAACGGTTGTAGAAAAAAGATAGTGGCCCTAGATAATAGTGAGTCCTTTTATTGTAACTGTTTTGTGCAATAAAATGGACTAGTTGTGTGCACTTAAGTATTTCAAGGGTCTGTGCAGCGAGAGTTCCTGGGAGTTGGACTTCGCTGTATTGTTACTCACCTATCTCTGCCATTCAGGGTTCAGCTCACTTCAGAACCACAATTATCTGAAGCTCTCAGTTGCTGTCCTCAACCGAGGTGGGAATTCTGCCGCGGTGTTTTGTAGAACAGCCGTGCTCTTTTCGGCTATAATACAATCACTGTGTGATTCATAATTAATTCTAATCAGGGAGTACATATTGCCTTTACGGATGCTATGGCCTTTGCAAGTATGCATTAAAAATCCTGTGTCCATGCCCTACTCTGTGAGGGGTACAGATCGGACTGGTTGAAGCTCTCACAGTTTCAGGATTTAATTGGCATTTGGGTTTAAGCCCATCACTTTTATTTTTTAATTAAACACACACGCACACACGCACACTCTGCCTGATCCCTCTGAAAAACAGTGTCTAGCGTCCTAGGAAAACCAAAACAAACATACTGATCCACAGACATGAGCGAATCTGTAGTGTAACATCCCAAAGAAATAAACAAACATATTGAGCAACTACTACTCCACAAACATGGAAGGGCGGCTGATCTGTGCCCGGCCCAGGCTGGGCCCTTGGTGTAAAGATTAACCCCGGCGGGTTCCTAGAGCATCCCTGGGAGACTGCACTGGCTCAAGCATTGTCTCATTTAAGACTCATAATATTATGAGGCAGGGATTAAGAATCTGCAGTTATCTGTGGGAAGGGCGAAGCTTCCAGAGAGATTAGGTGCTGGGCTCTGGCTTCATGGTCGTGTGACCTGTGCAGTCACGCAGAGACCTGTGCTCAAAAGGGTCTGACACTTGGCCTTGCTGTCAGCATCTTAAAATTCTTAGTAGTTTTTAACAAGGCCCTGGCATCTTCATTTTGCGCCAGGCCCCGCAAACTACATAGCCAGTTTTGACTAAGCTCATTGAAACACTAGATTAAAAAGGCCCCATCCTTGCACGGTGGGACACAAAGTGGCAAAGCCCAGAAGTCTTCATCAGCAGCCCCTGGAGTCAAGCGGAAGGCAACATGACTCTGAAAAGCCCCCTGGCCTCGTGTGAGGCCACCGCCTCCCACATCCGGTGCTGAGCCCTGCCCTGGGAACATTCGTTTTCCTACACTGTACCAGGGCAGGCCCATGACATGCAGAGCTTCAGACGTGTTAGCAGTGGTGACTAAGGCCGGAGTCATACAGGCCACCAACGTGACTCAGTGGGGCCAGTGGTGAAGCCACGGTGGGGCCACTGCTGAGAATGCCAAGTATGGGACAGGAGGAATGACCGGCCACCCCTGGAGCTGTTGCACATGGAGAAAAAGCTCTATTAGCAAAGGAAATTATTCAGTTGCAACTGGAATTGGCTTTATGATCTAAAGTTCCTGCTATAGCCTGCAGTTTAGTCACCTGCAAAGTACCCTCATAATAGAGCTGACTTCGGTGAGAGTCTGTCCTCCCAGGGGAACTCTGGAACAAATCATTCATCCATGATTTTCCCTGAAAATCTACAAATAGGGACCATGTTTTCAGGTCAGTTGGCTACAGGAGTCCATCTCCCACTTCCTGATGCAGGCATGTCCTTAGACGCTGCTGGAAAGCATCATTGTTTCACGGTGGCTGGGGCAGCCCTTGCATTTCACAGAAGAAGCCACTGAGGCCTTCAGGTTGCGTCACTTGCCAAGTCCTCCCAGCAGGCAAGGCGTGGAGCCCACGTTGAGACTGCAGGTCTGTGGGCTTCCCGGGCTTCCCCTGGCCCTGCTGTTCTGCCCCCCACTGCTACGCGGGCTGTGGCCGGGTGAGTGTACCTGGGCCACTGGCCTGTGTGTCTCTGGGGCTCGCTCTCACGTTTGAGTTGTGCTAGGAAGAAATGAAACAGTGTCTGCTAGTTTTTTCCTCCCTGGCTCCCACTTTTCCTATCAAGATCGTTCAAATCTATAAAAAAGTTTATTTAAATAGTGCAATGAGTGCCCACCCTTAGGACCGCCACCTATTTGGACCACTTGTTCGCATTTGGTCATGCTGCCGTTAGCTCTTTTTTTCTCTCTGTACTTACTTTTTTCCTGAACCATTTAAAAGTAAACTGCAGACATCTTGAGGTTTCACACCTAAACACGTCAGCATTTTATCTCCTAAGAAGAAAGATCTTCTATAAAACCCTAATATCTTTTGAAACACATATGAAAATTAACAGTGCTTCTTAATATCAGGGCTGTACATTCAGAAATATTCAATGTGTGGTCAGCATACTGTGGCCAGCCTGCGGCCTATTTGTTACAGATCAACAACAGGCTAAATGACAAAAATTGAGAGCAAGCTTTTAGGATCTTTTATAGCAATTTGACACAGTCACTTTAGATCTGTTCGACCTAATAATCAAAAATCGGGGGCTGGACACGGTGGCTCATGCCTATAATCCTAGCACTGTGGGAGGCTGAGGTGGTAGGATTGCTTGAGGTCATAAGTTCAACACCCTACAACAACAACAAAATAAATAAATAAATTAGCCAGGCGTGGTGTGCGCCTGTAGTCCCAACTGCTTGGGAGGCTGACGCAGGAGGATCCCTTGAGCCCAGGAGTTTGAGGTTGCTGTAAGCTGTGATGATACCACTGCACTCTAGCCTGGGTGACAGAGTAAGTCTCTGTCTCAAAAATAAATAAATAAATAAATAAAATCTGGACTTACATTTTGTATATTTTTCATTTTATTTTCCTATAAGGAACTTTTATTATATTTTATAAAAGCATTAGTCTGAGACACACTGAAAAACAAAACAAAAACTGATCCTTCACTGCAGATAATTTGAGAAGCACTGGCTGATACTCGGACCATTTTCAAATTTCCCACAATTGTCCCAAAATGTCTTTTGTAGATTTTTTTTTTTTTTTTTTTTTTGGATCCAACTGAGGTTCACACACGGCAGTTGGTTGTCACAGGGTCTGCTAGCCTTTCTTGGCAGGCATTGGGCCATCTTCCTGCTCGTCTTTGGAACGTGTGGGTGGGCACAGCTTAGAGCCAGTAATTTAAGTATCATGGGGTGTGGATTAGGGATGGGCCTGCAGTTCTCTGGGGCTTATAGAAATTACTGTTCATAAAGCTATAAAAATGTACACCCAGTGATCTGACAAATCATTTTCAAATTTTATATGAACGGTTTCTTGATGAAAGGAAATAATTACAATGTATCTGGCATTTTGGCAGAATTACATTAAGGCAGAGGAACCTATGTTCATTTTAAATATCAGCCACACCGGAGATTTGGGATGCTCTCATGTTCGAGATGATAATCAGGAAAGCCAAAACAACCTGTTTATGTGGCGCTCAGGGTTTGGCTAAACTCCTTTGCACAAGAATTGAAAGTTACCTGATTTAGGCTGAAGGTGGTTCTCAGCTATGGAGTGATTGGGATTTAGGGACTCCTCAGCTAGGAATTAATATGCATTTGTCTACATTCATTCCCACTGAAGAGGGCTAATAAATGCGATTGTTATAAAGCATGATATACAGAACTACCACTTATTGCATGAGTAAAGCATTCAACATGGTGCCTGGCACACAGTAGGTACTTAGAGCAGAAGCCCCTGAGCTCACACCCGGTCCAGCGTCATGGGCTGTAATCTGTGCAAGTGTGCAGGCCCCCGTGCTCAGAAGAGCCCTATGCCTAATACCCTGCAGCTGCTGCCTTGAAATTCTTACTAATTTTTAACAAGGGCCCCTGCCTTTTCACTTTGCACTGGGCCCTGCAGAGGGTGTAGCCAGGCCTGCCTCCATCTTGTCTGTCTGACCCACCTCTGATTTTAGCAGCAGGTGTGGTGAATGGTGAGGTGCAAACTCAGACCCCCCTCGTGCCGATAGCAAACACCCACAGCATGGGTGGCATATCCTTCCACATTCTGTCCCTGAGCCTTGTCGAGCACCAGGTCCCATTCACCTGCACCTAAGTGCGGTCCTGCAGCACAGGGAGATGACAGGTGGGAAGGGGGGGAACCCCACAAACAGCTGTCGCCAGTGGATAAATGCTCTGGGCTCCTGTCCTTTGGAAAGACAGTTCTGGGGTGTGTTCTGCACAATTCTCAGAGCTCCCAGCATACTAAGTACTTACACCCTCACTCCTGCTTCCTGGGATCACCTCCTAAAAAAACCACCTGTACCCAAGACCGTCCTTGTCTGAGGTTCTGCCTCTGGGGGAATCCATGCTAAGACAGTCTTGGGAGTGAATGTTCAGTGAATGCATCTTGGATGAATAAGTGAGTGCTTGGCTCAGGATTATGGACAGGCGTCAATGAGATAAACTATGAAGCATCTGGTTCAGAGCCTGGCATATAATAGATCAGTAAGTGGTAGCTGGTATTAGTGTAGCTTCCCGTCTCACCGATCCACTTTCCCTTGCAGCAGAAATTGACAGGAAATGCAAGAGCAAGTATGACAGGGACAGTATATTGGTTTCCTAGGGCTGCCGTAACAAATCACCACACACTGGATGGCTTAACACAACAGAAATGTCTTCTCTCTGGAGAGAATTCTAGAAGCTAGAAATCCAAAATCAAAATGTCAGCAGGGCCATGCGCGCTTCGAGGACCAAGGGGGAAGGTCCTTCCTGGCCTCCTCCAAGCTACCTGCTTGCTGCCAATCTGGCCGTTCCTCAGCTTGTACACGCATCACTCCAGCCTCTGCCTCTGTCTTCATCACGTGGCTCTCTCCCTGTCTGTCTGTCCGTGTTTCTGATTTCTCCCCTTGGAAGCACACATATCATTGGATTAGGACCCACCTTCACCCAGTAATTTCATCTTAACTTCATCACACCTGCAAAGATCCTATTTCCAAATGAGGTCACATTCACAGGTACCAGGGCTAAGGACTTGACATATTATTTGGGTGAACACAATTCTAACCACTACAGATGGAGAGTGGAATTTATTTAAAATAAAATGTAGGCCGAGTGTAAAGGCTCATGTCTATAATCCCATGGAGGCTGAGATGGGAGGATCACTTGAGGCCAGGAGTTTAAGACCAGCCTGGACAATGTAGTGAGACCCCATCTCTATTAAAAAATTTAAGAATTAACTGGGCATTGGTCACACATGCCTGTAGCTCCAGATACTTAGGAGGCTGAGGCAGGAGGATCACTTGAGCACAAGAGTTTGAGGTTGCAGTGAGCTGTGATGATGCCACTGCACTCCAGCTTAGGTAACAGAGGTAGACTCTGTCTCAAAAAATAAAATAAAATGAAGTAAAATAAAATAAAATAAAATAATTTAAAAAAAAGAAAATGTAGAATACTTGGGCCCAGGGCTTGATTTTCCTTGGATAAACTAGCAAACTGAGCACAGGATAACTTATACCTCTGGGATCAGTTCACATGTCACCCTAAATGGCATTTACACTATTATGCCATTAGACGGAAGCCAGACTTCTTGGGTGAATTGCAGCCGTGTTTTGACATGGCCTTTTGTAAGTGAGCTGAGAATGCAACCTCTGATACAGGCCATAATCCCAACTGGGCTTTTCCCACAGAGCTATTTATAAATAGACTCAGACGTTAATTATTAATAAATGTAAAATATTTATTAAGCACTTAATTTATGCCAGTCTCCTATGCCAGGCACTAAAGGGACAAAGAAGAACCAGGTACAGGCTTTACCCTCAAAGAGTTCCTGGTCTGCCAGGCAAGGGTGACAAAAGTTTACAAATTCATGCATGAGCATTTCATGCCTACTGCAGGCACTGTATAGACTAGGTTCTGAAGTCTTTGCTCCCAGTGTCCGTAATCTGCTTGGGCCGCCCAGGGAACTGTTCTGAGGCAAAATATAAACACAGGAGCCACCCCCGAGAATTTCTGTTGTGTGTTCAGCCAGAAGCTGGGCTCTTTTCTTTCTTTTTTTTTTTGAGACAGAGTCTTGTTCCATTGCCCCAGGTAGAGTGCAGTGGCACCATCACAGCTCACTGCAACCTCAAACTCTTGGGCTCAAGCAATCCTCCTACCTCAGCCTCCAAAGTAGCTGGGACCACAGGCACATGTCACCATGTCTAGCTAATTTTTTCTATTTTTGATAGAGACGGGGTCTTACTCTTGCTCAGGCTGGTCTCGAACTCCTGACCTTGAGCGATTCTCCCACCTCAGCTTCTCAGGGTGCTAGGATTACAGGCATGAGCCACCGCGCCCAGCCTCATCTATTTTTATGTAATTGAGATTATATTATATTATATATTCTGAATTTTTAATTGAACTTTATATTTTGAATTAAAATGTTTTCATCTTTTTAAGAAATGAATGTGTTATATGATATTGAGTTGTTGAGCCACCACATCTGGCCTGGGCTCTTTTCTTGACTCTGCCTCTTCTGCCCACGTGGTTTGGGATAGATCACACCCCTCTCTGGGCCTCCCTCTCTTCCCCTGTAAACATGAGCAAATGAGATGAGATCATTCATGGCAAAGGGCTTCTCAACTCTTACATCATCGTTGTAGTCCAGAGTCAACCTACACATTTCTTAGACGCTAACTCTGTGCCAGGAACAGCTCTAAGCTCTTGCCAGGCACCGTTCCGTGTAATCTTCACAATCGTATGGGGTATGGGTTTTCGTTATTCCCATTTTATGGATTAAGAAACTAAGGCATAGAGTGATTAAGTCCATTTCCATAGAGAATTAACTGCTGGAGCAGGGGCCTGACCCAGGTGGTCTGACCCCAGGACTGAGCTCTGAGCAAGGGCACGGGGCCACCTTCCTGCGCATGCAACGATGCTGTGGTGTTGAGAGGACTTTTAAAGGGGACAGCAGTCCGCCAGGCGGGGGTAGGCAGGGAAGGCTTTATGAGTCTTGAGCTGGCAAAGAACAGCAGCACATTCCTTGCCCAATTTCTTTGGCATCTTCCCCACCCTGTAACTGGTACATGTCAAACACACGGCACCCCCACCCGCCCCCGCCCCCGCCCCAGGCGTGTCTTCCTCGGGAGCTTCCCTTTGCCTAGTGGAGCCACAGATCTCGTTCCTGGTGGGTTTTCCTCTCTGTCCTGGTTGCTGGTAAGCTCGTACTCCAAATCTGAACTCACTCTAGCGACCACAGAGTACCTGATGGGACGCATTTTATGCACTCTCACTGCCCCGGCTTCATCTCACTTTCGAGTTCTTGTTTTCTGTTGACCGTGGTGTGCCAGACGCCTTCCATGCGCCCTCCAGATCTACGCTGCATCCTCTTCCAGTCCACTGCACCAACTGCTTGCCCACCTACAGGCTTGCAGTTGGGTTTGGTTGATGGGGAACTGAGGGGGGTCAGAGGGAGGGAGGGAGGAAAGGGAGGTCAGCGTTTTTACCACCCTGGTCTCCCTCCTCCTGCCCCACTCTCCAGGTTGCCTTGGGCTGGCCGTGCCTTTCCACCAGCCGCCTTTGAAAACTTACACTTGTTTTTAAAGAAAAGTTTGCTGAGATATAGTTCGCATACCATAAATGTTACTATTTTCAGGTGCACCAGCTTAGTGGTTTGTAGTACATTTGTGAGGTTGTGCAATGATCACCACTGTCTAATTCCAGAACATTTTTATCACCCCAGAAAGAAACCCCGAACCCATCAGCAATCCCTCCTCATTTCACCCTTGCTCCAGCCCCCGGCATCCACTCATCTACTTTGTATCTCCGTGGATGTTCCACTCTGGACATTTCATATAAACCGAATCATACATGTCCGTGCGTGACGCTGTCGAGGTTTACCCAGGTAGTTGCTTGAGTCAGCACCTCTTTCCTTTCAGGCTTCCTTTTGAGACCCTAGACAGCTCCCTCTCTGGATTCTGGGGACTTCTTACTTTCCTTGCCCTTTGGGCTTAGGGGTGTGACAGCTCTGCTGCTGCTAGCCCCAGCTTGCTGCACAGTCCCGTGGGGTTTCCCTGTATCCACAGTTTTATAAATAAACCCTCCTTGAATTATACTCTTTGGGGTATCTTTGTCTTCTGTTGGGATCTCACTGATACACAATTTCCTTGTACATTGTATATATTTTGTATGCATTTCTATACTATGGTTCATGTACCTTTTTTTCTTTTCTTTTTTTTTTTAAGAGTGGGTCTCCCTCTGTTGCCAGGCTGGAGTGCAGTGGGTATTCCCAGGCATGGTCATGGTGCGCTGCAGCCTCGAACTGCTGGGCTCAGCTTCCTGCCTCAGCCTCCCGAGTAGCTGGGACTATAGGCGGGAGCCACCACGCCTGGCTATGGTTCACACACTTTTCATGATGAGTTAGGACAGAAATAAGTACTTGGTAAGTTTACTGATAACACGACATTTGGTGTGTGGTTCTTTCTTCTGGCCTTTGCCTGTTACTAAGTTGTTAGATGGTTTTAAGAATCTTGGGGAGCCTTACACCCTCCAAATCTGGAAATTTCCAGAAATATCTGTCAGGGAAAGCAGCTGCGTTCACTTGGCTGAAGTGAATATGGATAAAACTCCTAGCAGTGAACGGCTGGGCTGAAGAGTGGTCATTATTTTTCAGCTCACATGAAGACACTCCTGGGAACTGTGCAAAACCCTAATTTTAAAAAGAGGGCTCCTTGGGAGGAACATCGGTAGCTGACAGAGCCATTTTCTTGCTTTCACCTTGTCACCGCTGGGGGCTGGGAACACAGTGTCTGGCCTCTGTCTACTCATGAGGGTTCTCAAAAGAGTTTTCAATAAATTTTATTTATTAACAAGCAATTGCTCTACTAAAGAAAAAAAGAATAACATTTGAAAATAACCTCCTATTACTCAAGGCTTTGATTTTCACTGTATCAAGGAAGAATTGGCAAGAACAGCGCATAAGACAATGGGCCCCACAGTGGAGGACCCTGAATAACAAGGCAAGGGTTTCTTAAGCCTGTCACTCAAAGAGAGGGCTTCTTTCTGGAGCAACCTTTGATGTGAATGCTCAAAATGCCCCACACTCAAGGGCCATTTAAATCTTAATGTTAAAACTCACGAGCAAGGCAACTGTTTAAAACAGGAGAGGGATACTGAAATCTCTCCAAAACAAAGACTGGGATTCTAGTGTTGCTGGTCGTAGAAGAAAATTGAGGTCGGCGGTGTCGGGCTCAAAGACATTTCATCTTCAAAGATAGTGTTCAGCTGCTACCGTTACAAGGCAAACTCGAACGGCTTGCTTAATGTTTCCTCTACATCATTTGGGGAAAGTTAAACACTCGATGGACATACCATGTCGACTAGAAGGAAGCAAGGAGAATCGCCCTCACATTCTTGGTGAAAATTTCAACGGTCCCATGATTTCCGGAGGGAGGTTTGGCAACATGTGTTAAAAGGCTCAGAAATGGCCAAAAAGCATCTGAAAGGATGCTCAACGCCACTGATCATTCGAGACATGCAAATCAAACCACGATGAGACGTCACGCCACGCCCCATAGGACAGCCACCATCAGAAGAACAGAAAACAGCAAGTACTGGTGAGAATGCAGATGAATCCGGACCTTGCACTGTTGGTGGGAACATGAAATGCGGCAGCTGCTATGGAAAACGGTATGGAGGTTCCTCAAAATATCCAAAACAGAATCACCTTATGATCCAGCCATCCAACTTCAGGGTATAGACTTAAAAGAATTCAAAGCAGAATCTCAAAGAGATATTCGTACCTCCGTGTTCACTGTAGCATTAGTCACAATAGCCTAGAGGTAGAAATAACCCAAATGTCCACTGACAGATGAATAGATAAAGAAAATGTGGTGTATATTAATACATACAATGGAATATTATGCAGCCTTAAAGAAGAGGGAAATCCTACCATTTGCCACAACATGGAGGGACCTGTAAGATGTTACGCTAAGTGAAGCAAGTCAGTCACAGAAAAACGAATACCGCGTGATTCCTCTTACGTGAGGTACCCAAAGCAGCTGAACGTATATAAGCAGCAAAGAGAACGGTGGTTGCCAAGAAACAGGGGAAGCGGGCAGTAAGGAGCTGTTCGATGGGTATAAAAGTGCAGTTACATAAGATGAGCGAGTTCTGGAGATCTGCTGCACAACACGGCGCTCACATTTGATAGTTCACAGCATGGCATTAGGCACTTAACAATTTGCTAAGGGAGAGGGAAGATCCCATGTGAAGTGTTCTTACTACCAAAACAAAACAAAAACAAACACAGAAAACGAAAGGATGTAAGGAAACTTTTGGAGACGCTGGATGTGTTTATCACGGTGGTGGCATAGTGGGTGTTTGCATGCGTGGGACTCATCCACTAGCGTACGCTAAATGCGTGCAGTTGGTTAGTGTGCCAGTTATGCCTCAATAATGCTGGTAAAAAGGAATATTTAATGGCATTGGACAATGGTATAACATTATTAAGTTAAAAAGTCATATTAATATTAGCATTAGAATTATAGCACAATCCTAACTTTGCAATAGTTCAGGCATATGTGCATAGAATTAAGACTGGAAGATATGTATCAAAATGGGGACAGAGAGTCATCTTTGGATGTCAGGATTAGAGTTGACGTTCACCTATTTCGGTGTGTTTGTCTCTCCTCCCCAAGATGAACATGCCCAGTTTTGTAATCAGAAATAAGTAATTTTTAGAAGAAGAATAAGAACGAATTCTCAAAAGGATTGCATCACAGCACACTCGCTGGTGGAGCTGAGGAATGGCTTTCACTGTCTACTTTGTATACTTTTAAGAGCACATGTTACTTTTACAATTAAAAAAGACGAATGAAGCCAAGACAGGGTGCAGTCTCTGTCCACCCCTTTTCCAACCCAAACTCACCGGATGGCTTTTCAGGGTCAAGGCTTAAAGGACAGTTAGTGTAAAAGGCACCCGCCAACAGCGCGGGCCTAGAAAGCCCTCACGTTCGGGGCTGTCCATTCCGTAGGTCCCAGGGTGTTTGGCGGTGCCGTCCCCCGCCCAGAGGCCTGTGGGGTGATGTGAGAGCTGGGGTGGGCAGAGGCTGGAAAGGCTCCCCTCGCGGGAGTGGGGACCAGGGAGAAGGACCTCCCACCCCACATGAGAACATGCCTCTTGTCTCCGACTGCAGAGGGCAGTGCGAGTGGGTGGCAGCTCTTGCTCACAGTTGGGTGCAACTGTCCACTCCCAGCATTTAGACTTCATTCAGCAGCAAAGAATGCGGATGATGTTTCTGTTTTGACAAAGGAGGTGTCTGGGTTTTGGAGAGCTGCCCGAGTGTGCGGAAGAAGCATCCCGCATTATCCGCTAGCAACTGCATTGTCAACGTCCTTGAAGAGCAGCCTGTTCACATCACAAACACAGAGTCACCCCAGCTCTGCCTACAGTGGAACCGACAGTCGCGAGCCTGTTTGAGACATCGCAGGGACTTCAGGCTCTGGCAGCATTTGCTGTGATCACTTTGAAAGAAATCTGAGACGGGGAGGGGTCTGTTTTCAACTTGTCTAGGAATTTAATTTGCTTCATCAAGTTGATTGTGCATTTTTCTACATGGGCCTCCATTCTCAGGGCAAATTTGGTTATTTTTATCTTGCTCTTCACTGAGTATCATGACATAAGCGTATTTTTCATGTTAATACAAATTCTTCAAAAACCTCCAAAATGGCATACAATACTCCGTGACGTGACTGTGCCACCAATGATCTCTTTGGTTGCCACTGAGGTTGTTGGCAGGTTTGTTAATATTAGTACTGCTGCAATTAATATTGTTGTGCCATTAAGCTTTGCTTGCATTTCAGATTATTTCCTTAGGACTGATTCCAAGTGAAACCGCTAGGTCAAAGGCATGCCCATTTTTCAGTGTTTTGTTTTGTCAAATTTTATTTCATGTTGCCAAGGCTATATTTTCCTTTTCTTTTTTCAAGATAAAGTGGCTTTTTTCCTAATTATAAAAGAAATACCTACGCAATGTAAATGATTCAGATAAAAAAAGAGATGAAAACACCAGGCAATTCCACTACAGATAACTACTGTTAACATTCCCTCCAGACCTTTTCGTATGTGCTTTTGTTTACACACACACACACACACACACACACACACACGTTCACCTCTGACTTACCTCCTTTAACGTATCATGAACATCTTCCTAATAATTTAATAGAGAACTATTTCCTTTTCTTTTTTTTTTGGACACACAGTACACCACTATAGGGAAACATACTTTACGAAAAACCAAGTCTGGACACATTTAAGGTACTTAACTCATATTACCAAAACGCTTTCCAACAGCTTATACCAATAACATCCATTCTCACTACCAGTGGGTGATGGTCCCTCTCTCACGATCAAAGAAAACCATTCGCAGTGTGTTTTTTTACCGAGATGTTTCTAGCAAAGGGTAGTGCCACGGATCTTGACTGGTAAGTTTGATGGTTTAGGCTGTTTTCGTGAAAGCACGGAAAAGGCTCGTCGAAGCTGCCCATCGTGGAAGCCTGCTTACTCCTGAAAACAAAGCTGGGCGGGTGTTGGAGAAGGGAGCCCAGAGGACCATGGCTTCCGTAAAGATAGCTGTACATTTATGAAACCTGTGCCCGCGTTTCTGAATTCAGATGGGGGCGTTGTTTACTGTAATGTAAAATATCTTGGGGGAACGGTGCATACAGATACTAGCAGTTAGCTCCCTCTAAGAATCACCATTCTTGCAGTTAAGAGAGCGCCAGCCCAACATTCTACTGACAACCTCTGCCCGAAAGGCCGAACAGGCAGTGGGTGGCCTCCTAATTATGCGGGACTTTCAACACAGCATAAAAATTGAGATGTTGAGGGTCAGACAGGGAGACACATGGATCTGCACTGTGTCACCCGGGCCAAAGGCATGTCACATACAAATGGCGCTCACCTGTGACAAGGAGGCATCATTTGCTCTGTCCACAAGAGCTGTGGGATAGCAAAGCCTCATTCACATCTCCGCGGGGTGCCAGGGGCCTCAGGTAACCTGGGGGCACTTGGGGCCAGGTGTGATTTCCCTCCCAAGTGCAACCTCTATCCACATAACCCCATGCATTAAGCTTCCCCAGGAGGGGAGCTTGGGGTGCAGCAGGAGGGATCTGGGCGGCTTGGGAGTCCTGGAGGCATCTTCCCACTATCTCACTTGAAGGTCTGGAAGGCTGGGTTTGGTTTGTGAACTTTTCTGATCCTACTGCTTTTCCAAGGAGTGTGCACAGAAGAAAACACTCCTTCAAAAGGAATCGAGTGCACTCTGAGCCCTGGTTAGGTTGTTAATACCCCTAGCTAAGGTCCCGAGAGGGTCAGTGAATGGTTGGGGTCACAAGCCTTGCTGCCTTTCCCGGCTTCTGCAGAGCAGGGACAGTGTGCCACGTGGCAGCACTGCGGGGTGAGAAGCATCAACAAAGCGGGGTTTCTCCTGTACACGGACCACAGGTTTTCTGTGGCTTTTTCTTTTTCTACCTTGTTCTGCAGGAAAGCAGATAGCGCCTGAGAAAAGAATGTTCTACAGACCAGTAGCCCCTGGCCTGGGTGCCATCTGAGAAGAGAGTGAGGGCTGGCAAAGCATACCGACTCGTTTTAATTCAGCAGCCCGGGTCTCTCTCTGTCCATCTGTCCCTCTGCCCTCCCTCCCCCTTGCCTGTGGCGTGCCTGCCCCAGCATGTGGCAGCTGTGAGAAGGCAGCCAGCGCTGGCTCTGGGCAGCCACTTCCTCTCTGTGCCTCAGTGTCTCTGCTTTATGAAAATCATAACACATAACGCACAGGGATGCTGTAGGAGGGTCTAGCAGAGAGCTACACAGGGGCAGCACTCAGCAGAACCAGCTGATTCTGATCCTAAAGTCTTCGAGTGCCAGTGGCTCTCCGGTTATTAGCATATTGGTTCCGAGGCTCACACGCCACAGACTGGTGTAAATAGCCTAGCATGTGACTGCAAGTCCCAGGAGGGCTTCCCCAATGCTGCAACGATGTATGTGCTCAATAAAATCCTGCTGAATGAAGGAAGCAAGGCATGTACGCATGAATGAATGAACTAGCTTTTAACTTGCATAACAGCTGGCATTTGTAGAGCCCTGCTGGCAGATGCCACCTCCACTGTCCTCTGATTCTCACTTGGCTGTCTCCGTGTATCTGGAAGGCTATTCCCCTCCTTCTCCCTTTTTTTCCTCCCTTTAATTCTTCCTTCCTCCCTCTTTATCCCAATCTCTTTAGCCTTCCACCTGGTGAACTCCTACTCATCCTTCAGAGCCCGTTTCAGAGCTTCCTTCCTTTGGGGCGTTCACCTGTCCCCTTGGGCAAAGGTAGGTGTTTCCCGCCCTGGGCTTCCCTGCCTCCCCTGGCACTGCTCCCCTCAAACCTGGGAGCTTCCGGAGAGAGATTTGGTCTTGCCTGTCTCTGTACCTGGAGCACCCTGTCCAGGGCCTGTCCTCTCAAAGGTGTGTCCTATGTGTTTGGTGAATGTCAGAATGTCACAGCATGTCAGGCTTTCTTAAGCACGTTGGTACTGTTTTGCACTCCTACTGGGATTTACTAAAGCTTTCCCAAGGTCCTGAAACTGCAAACAGGAAATGCGGCAGATGGCTCTGCTCTGTTGTTAGTTTCCAGGGTTTTCTACACGATTGGCAGCCCTCGGGACCACACCGGCACCATACCATGGAGAAAACCATGGAGCAACATGGAGGAATTTTCAAGAATAAAATGTAATAAAAGAACGCAAAAGAATTGCATAATTCTTATTCTTACATAATTCTTATTTAAAAGAATAAAAGAATGCAAATCTCTTTAACCAGAGACCCAGGGCACAAAATGTTTGTGCCCTCAAAGGGGGGTCCACCTTCTCGAAATAATAGGAAAATCACCAGGGTAAAGCACTGGGCTTTGCAAAACTGTTCTTGTCAGCAGGGCCTCCCCCGCAGCTGGGCTGCAGGCTGTGAGTACAATACTGCCCTCTCCGAGGATGCTCCTTTCTACCTTTGCTGTCGTGAATGTCTGTGCTGTCACCAAACATTGGCTCTGGGGACAGAAAGTGAAGAGAGGTCCCTCCCACCCAAGGAACCAGTGCCCGAGGAGGAGACCTGGGTGAGCTACCCCCGTAATCCAAAGGCTCTCAGATACCTCCTGAAGGCTTCTCACTCCCAGGGCGACACTCCATCATCTTGGGCAGAAAAAGCCTCCTTAGGGGCCATGACATTTGCATGGAATTTGGAAGGACTGAGAAGGTTCCACTGAGTGGCGAGGAGGAAGAGTGCAGCAGAATGTCCAGCGTCTGCTGGTCCCTGGCAAAGAAGCTTGCCCTCCTCTGAAGTCTTTGCTGGTGTCCCCGTTCAGTGCTCCCAAGCTTAGGACAAGCTCCTCACGCAGGCATTCAAGGCAGTGTGACCCTCTCCTTGCATCCTCTGCCATCTCTTCCTCCACCAGCCCTGCACTGTTGCCTCCTGTCTGGACAGCCCTTCCTGTCCCTCCCAGCTTTCTGCTCTATCCCCCCACTGCCCCAGGAGATGGTGAGCACTGTCAGTCACCATGGAGGCCCTTCAGCACCCAGCACAGCAGGGTGCGCCTGGGAGTTTGGGTAGCTCGCAGAAATCCCTCCAGCCGGGACCAGCGCTCCTCCCGGGCGAGGGCAGCAGCTCCCCCTTTGCTAGGGGAACAGCGAGCACCAAGGCAGCCCCAGGACCCCTTCCCAAAGGGGAGGAAAGAGCCAGTGGCTCTCTGATTGCTCTTTGCTCCTGCTCATCGGGACAGCTCCAGAGACTGACTCCTGCCTCTGTGTCCCCCACAGGTGCGTTCTAAAGGGGATTTCTAGATGGACTGTTATGCAGGTACACGAACCCAAACTTGTTTGCGCCTCCATTCATGCCCCAAACACATATGGGACATTTGTCATGAGCTAGCCATCGTGATGTGGCTAGGGCACAAAAATAACAGTCCCACGCCCTGTCCTGAGGGCTTCCAGCTGGAAGGGAATCAGAGCTGGTCGCAGGTGAGAGAGCCTGAGAGCTGGCCTGGAGGAGGGAGAGCTCGGCGCAGGGAGCAGGGTGGTCGGGAAGGGCAGCCGAGGTAGCACTGGCATGGAGCCTGGGAAACAGCTAGAATCGACGTGTGGCACACGTGTGCATGGGTGTGTGTGTGAATGCATGCGTGTGAGCAGAGTTAATGGTTGCAGTCACTTCACAATGCCCTGCTCTGTTGCGTGGCTGCCTCTGCGCTCAGGTGTCCCTCGTGCTGGGGGAGGGAGGGCCCCCCACGGAGGCTTCAAACATCTGGATCCTGCTGGGGAACCCGCCACAGGGCTCTTTTTTAAACACTAAGGGCCTGGATTTCGAACAAACTCTTTTTGTGGGAATAATTTTTATGTTCCCGAGTATTTGTGGGTTCAACTTTGCACACAATTAATTGTACTTACAAATGCCTCCTTGAGGGCACAATTAGTCACGAGCAACTCACTCTAAAGGCGCCAGAGGCTAATTGTACCCCCAAGCGAGAAGTTTCAGGTGTAATTAATTATTCTTTAATTATTAAATTTATTATGCATCGGTTGGATGCACAAAGTTGTGCCGAGATGAACTTGCTGGCACGAGGACGGCTGCAGTGAAGAGGTCCGCGCCACCCTCTGAGCAAACCCTGCCGAGGGGACGTGCGAGAAGAAAGAAAGGGCTTTCTGGCTGCCTGGCTCAGCGTGGGAAATTCGTCAAGCGACAGTAACAAGCCGGCAGAATTGGGCAGACAGCGGGAAGGCCAGCCCGGAAAGCCTGTGGCCGTGGGCCCCTAGGTCAGGTGGAGCGAAGGGGCTGGGGTCTGAAGTCAGCCGAGCCTTCAGCAGGTTGACCTGGGCGGAGCACGTCGCTCTCTGCGCCCCACCTGTAGCAGGGACCGCAGCGCTGACACGTCTCCCTTGCGGTGCAAATGGAAGGAGATTGTGTCCGAAACGACTTAGCCCAGAGCCAGGGCCACGTGGAGCGGTTTCCTGCGGACCTCAGCCTCCTCCAGAGGCAGCACTGTGGGGTGACCGCTGAAAAGTACTCCAGAGCCTGACTTACCAGTTTTGAAACCTGGAGAGACACGTCAGCCATGTTACCTTGGCCAGGCCACTTAGCCTCCCAAGGCCTCAGTTTCCTCATCTATAAAATGGGAATTCATAATAGCAACCTGCTTCATGGGGTTGGCAGGGTTGAATGAGCTAGCATATGTCAAGCATTTAAAACAATGCCTGTCTATGGTAAACATGAGAAGTGTTTGTATTATTTCTTCTGTACCTTCCATGGCCACAAACCTGTTTTCAATAGAAAAACCACTGCACAAATGGTAACCCACCAACTTTGTTTAACATGCTCTATATTTATGCTGATGCCTGACTCTCAGAAACTGTCTTTTGTAGCCAAAACAAGAGGAGCTGCATTAGAACATTCAGAGTGGTTATTTATAGCTGCATGATAAGATTACGGGTGGTCATTTTCTTCTTGGTCTTTTTCAGTACTTTTCATTTTTTTCATTTTTCTTTGGTTTTATTTTTAAAATGTGCTTTGTTGAAACAAGACAAGAGAATAATGTGTATGCATCCAAGCAGTTATGTGTATCCTTCTGCAAAATGATCTGCATGTCCAGGCCCTAGCTGTCCTTCAAGGCTTGGGTCATGATGCTTTCACAGATCTCCTTCTAGCCCTTTCCCCACCATCCCCACCCTGCAGCTGTGAGCAGCCGTCCCCCCCTCCCCAGCCCCCAGGCCTTCTTTGCACTCCAGAAAGGCACACACATACGCTCTCTGCCTTCTGGTTTGCCCTGCCTGACTGTCATTCCCTGAGATTCGAATTGCCCAAAGCTGGGGTCTCTCTCTGCTTTGTACCAGGCCGCCCAGAGGGCCAGCCAGGATCTCAACCAGTGACTCCCTACATGAAGGGCCCTTCGTTTGGTTTGATGTTTTATTAGGACAAAACCTAAGAGCAGCCCAGAGAATCATACAATAAACACCCACACACTCAGCACCAGAATTAACACACGGAGTATCATCATACCTGTTGGCAGGCTGGAGTGCAGTGACATCATCATAGCGTACCTCAAACTCCTGGGCTCAAACCATCTGCCTACCTTGGCCTCCCAATCAGCTGGGATTACAGGAGCATGCCACCGTGCCCGGCTCGTTTTCCTGTTGTGTTTTTTTTTTGTAGCAATAGGTTGCTGTGTCGTTCAGGCTGGTCTTGAGCTCCTGGTCTCAAGTGACTCTCCTGCGTCCTCCTCCCGAAGTGCTAGGATTATAGGCGTGAGCCACCATGCCAGGCCCAGATCTGTTTTTTGGAAATCAAACATTACGGATGCTGTTGAAGCCTCCTTCATGCCCCTCTCCAGAGGGAACCCCTGATGTGAACTGGGTGCGTGCATTTCCCATTCCATTTTAATAATTGTGCTGCGTCTGTGTATTAATCTGTAAATAATTTTGGGATTTGTGTTTTGAAAATGTACGTAGATGATATCATTCTGCAATATGGTTTTCCCCTCAACTGTCTGTCTTTGAGCTCTGTCCACAGTCACGCATGCAGACCCAGGTCCGCAGGTGATGAGGTGACTGAGACCCTGGGTACCTTGCTGCCTGGGAGAACAGTGAAAGAGCCCCAGAGCCAGGGAACTTTCCTCCCCTGACCAGCCCTGTGTGACATTAGGAAGCTCTAGCTGCAAGCAACAGAAGCTGTCACCCCGCTAAGGCTAAAAATGAATTTATTGACAGGCTATGAGGTAGTCTAAATCATCGCAGGGAGGCCAGAGAACCAGGTCTAGGGACAGACAGGAACAGGGCAGTTCCAGGAATCTGGACCGCAGGAACTAACCCACAGGTTCATCATAAAGCCACTGGTGATGCTTTCTGTCCTGTCACCGTTTCACTCAAGATTCAAGGTCCCTGAGAAAAACGTCACTAAAACTGGCTTAAGCGAAAGTGGAATATGTGGCTCATATAATAACTAAAAAACCCCAATGTTCAGAGATACGGCTGACTTCAGGTATGGCTTGATTCGGGACTCAAATGGCATCACCAGGATGAAATCTCTCTCCTTCTCTTACTTACGCTTCCCCACGGTCCTTCATTGTCCTCTCCCTGGCGCTGGCTTGATGGCGCTTGCAGTTCTAGCCCTCCACACTCTCAGCTTTCCTAATGGAAAGGAAAAGCGCCAGCTTCTACCATAACCTTCCCAGGAAAAGACTCATTGCATCTGATTGGCCCTGATTAGGTCAGGTGTCCATTTCTGAACCAATCTCTTGTGGCCAGAGGAAGGCAGTCATCTCAATGGCTAACACCTGGTCACATGTATGCCCCAGGCATCACACCTGAAGCTCACTGCATCTGATTGGCCCTGATTAGGTCAGGTGTCCATTTCTGAACCAATCGCTGTGGCCAGAGGAAGGCAGTAGTCTCAATGGCTAACACCTGGTCACGTGCTCTCCTCCAGGCATCAGCCCTGAAGCTCAGGGCTGAGAGTTGGGGTACTGACAGCTTCTCAAAGGGAAACTGGCAGTTTTACCCGAATAAGGGGGAAGTGATGCCAAGTTGGCTAAAAAAATCACCAAATGCCAGCTCTGACAAACAAATAAGCAGGAGAAGAGTGTGAATACATACAACAGGGCAGCAGGCTGGTCACCACGGGACTCACCAAAGCCTATGCCGGGGGCAGGGAGGACCCAAGAGGCAAGTGCTGGTAGCCGATGTGATGGGTTGACTATGAGCAAAAGCAACTGTCTTAAAGACGCTGGCGCCAACCCACGAGGCTCACTCGTACCCTGGCATCTCAGGCTGTGACATGCTCGACCAGTTCCCTTCCCTCTAACTTCCCATCTGTTACAGCCAAGTGATTAACTTCAGCCACACACTACATTTTCCTGGGATTATCTCCTCCAAGGAATTATATGAATAATAAAGTTCCAGTATTTTTTGTTCAGCAATTAATCTTGGCGAGCATAACATTTCGTTTAACGTGCTGGTGCCGTGGCTGGGCTCCATCAATCAGAGCAGCGAAGGAGCCGGCCAGGCGCAGGTGAACCTGGGCGGTAAAACACGGGCGCTTCTTGGAAACTGGGGGATCCTCTCCTGCGTGACGATGCGTCACTTTTGAGACACAGCGTCTCCGGACAGCGGAGCGTGCCCGGCCTGTAGGGCCTTTCGTTTTAGATTCTATGTGGGAAAACCTCCAGATTGGGTTTAATATTCACGAGGAGTGTTCACCGGAGGAAAGAGATGATCGAAAAAATAGTTCATAAGCCCAAACCAGTCATTATTAGAGTGGCAAAAACACCGTGCTTTTGCACAGAATAGTTTACATTAAATTAAAAACCATAACTTATCTCTGAGACACTCCATTTAGTACATCTGAGGTTAAATACGGTTCATAGAAGCTCTTTCAATTAAATTGTTCTTCCTTCGCTCTAGTAAACTATATTAAACATAATTTCCTGAAAAGTAACAGAGATCATTACTCTGTTTGCAAATTGATACCATGTTATTGAAAATAGGAAAAACTTGCAGGGTTATTTCAGATCGTTGTATTTTTAAAGAGAACCTGATCTTGGCGGTGAGGTTATGCTGAAAGCCCAGATTTCCGGCTCTCTGGTCAAGGAGGGGATAGGCTTGTGGAGGGGGAGAGGAGGAGGCAATGGAAGCATTAGGACAAGCAGGCTGGACCTGACGGGCAGGCTCGAGGCTGGGAAAGAAGATTCCTAGAGTTCCACGTCCTTCTGCTATGACCCAATGTCCTCATTGGTGGAGAGTTCCAGACTGCTACACTTGGGGTTGATTTTGAGTTGTTTGACATTACGGGTTGCCATTCCACTCATCTGAACTGACTTCACGGCCTTTGCTGGCTTTGATCTTTGCCTGTCCTATCAGAAAGGCCTGTTATATTTACATGCAGCAGAGCTGCCTCTTTCCTCTGCTCCCTGAGTCTCGGCCACAGAATGATTTCAAGTTCATAAACAAAGCCCCTTCTCCAGGTCTTATGCAGCTCAAGAGAAGCATGTGGTTTGCAAGACTGTCACAGGGCCCCCAGGCTTGACTGCCATCCTCCAGTGATTTGGCAATGGGAGGACTGAAAGGCAAAGCCCAGCTGAAGCTCAAGTCCTTTGTAAGGGGCAGAGTCTCTGGGTGCCAGGTGCAGCTTTAAGTCAAAGCCATCTGTTCCTGGCGGTAGGGTGTGATGTCAGGCCTGCCGGGGATGCATGTCACCCGGGGGAAGGGGACAGAGACCACGATGGGATTGCAGATGTAGAGGACGAGTGGAGTGAGCCCTCCTTTGAGTGAAGAAGTAGACAGTGCTGCCCGCTGCGCTGGCCGGAGTTGAGTCATTCGCGTACCATGGCGCGCACGGCAACAGCATCTTAGGTTACACTGAGAACGTGTAAGAATGATCATTGTGTGTGTGGTCTCTTCAGAACCAACTAACCCACCCCATGAAACATCTCTCTTAATGCATAGGTGTCTTGGCCTTACTAGGGAAACGAGTATTTGCCCAAAGGCCTGGGGGCTGGAGCACTGCTTGGAAAAACACCACTTGGATACCCGGTGCCTGGGACGGTGGGGGAGTCTTCGTGTTACAGTCAGCCCAGGCCTGTCCCACCGAGGGTGCAGCTCCTCCCAACTCTGTTCCAGGCCCCTCTGGGCCCGACTCTGACCTTGACGTCAGGCTTATGGTGTGTGTCTGGCATAAACCAGTAGACAGTGATGAACACTTGCTCTGCAGGGTAAACTCCAGAGGTGAAAACTGTTCTCCGAAAGACCAAGATCTATGTGCATTCCAACCCGGTACCCATTTCCCCAAACTCCTGCCAACATCTGATAGCAGACTAAAAATCTGGGCCAGTCTGGTAAGTAAAAAAGTTACCCTATTGTTGCTTTAAGTCACTTTTTCCTGGTTACTAGTGAGGTGCAGCGACATTTTATATGCTTATCGGCCATTTGTTTTTCTTCTATGAATTGCCTGTTCATGTTCTTTGCCCATTTGTCTACTGGGTTGTTTGTCTTTTTATTATTAAATTGAAGCATTTCTTCATATAACCTATTATTACCTTGTCTGTCGTAATTGTTGCAAATATTTCCTCCCAGTCCATTTCTCTTTTAACTTAATATATGGTTTCTTTTTTTCTATAGAAATATTCACTTTTTTCTCCAGAGAAATACTCATTCATGCACAAGAAGCCGAGACAGGGATGCCCGTTGCAGCATTGCTTTTAATAGCGAGACCTTGGAAAAAACCCGACGTCCATCACTAAGGGACTGGTTAAACAAACCAGCAACACCTCCATATGAAATATTGGACTGCTAAGCTGTAGAGAAAAGACACATGAGGCCAATATTTACATATGCATTTGCTACATGCAATAAGGCAAGTTGCAAATGATACACACAGTGCGATACCACTGAAATTAACAAAAGCCCAGCAGATAAAAAGAAACCTCAACTACGTATTTCTTAATATGATATTTTTATATGTTTATAATCATAAGTGTACAGAAATAAATCTGAATAGATCCACACTATACAAATGCCAGTAGTTACTTTGGAGCCTGGAATTGGAGGTGAGGTTGTCAGGGGATTTGAGTTGTATTATTTGGATTAGTTTTACCCGTATTATTTGAATAGTTCATAATGAAACTGCATTCCTGTTTTACATGGGTGATTGATATAGAAAACTGGCTTGTCCTGTAGTCCCAGCTACTCGGGAGGCTGAGGCAGAAGGATCGCTTGAGCCCAGGAGTTTGAGGTTGCTGTGAGCTAGGC
>CAUYRT010059485.1:0-22305 GCA_963574885.1 Lepilemur ruficaudatus | reverse complement strand
AAAAAAAAAAAAAAACTCTACAAAAAAAATTTTAAAATTAGCCAGGCGTGGTGGTACACACCTGTTATAGTCCTAGGTATTTGGGAGGCTGAGCCAGGAGGATCTGTTGAGCCCAGGAGTTTGAGGTTGCAGTGAACTATGATTGTGCCACTGCCCTCTAGCCTAGGCAACAAAGCGAAAAATTAATAAAATAAAAATTGGAAAGTGTATACATAAAAAAAGAATATCTATGGAGCTTTCAGTATTTTAATTCCTTTCATTCACATCAGTAGGATGCTTTCACCTTCTTGACAAAAAAGAAAGCAGATCTACGAAGATTCCATGGTCTGCTGATAAACTTTAGATTTGTTCCGCTTTGTTTTTAGCGATGTGGATGTGAAATTATGTGTGGCCATTTTTCTCTTTTTGCAAAGAGTTGCTTTTAGATATGAAAACAAAATTCCTCAAAGAAAAAGCAGTTCTGTCCCCTACCAGCAAAACTACTGCAGCTTTGGTTTACAGAATTTAGTTAGAGAAAACTTTAGTTGGCAGTTCCCCTTCATTAGGCAGAGAAGTAGATAACATGCTATCAGGAAGTAGCAAGCTCAATAGTTAGTATTTTTCCTGCCTTTTTATAACTAGGTAATTGGAAGAAGAAGCTTTATCTTTTCAGGGTACTATTAAAATGATCAGATGAAATTGCAGAGAGTGGTAGACTACCTACCCCTCCTTTGCAAGAGGGGCACTGACCCTGTAATTGTATATTACTTGTATTAACCTTAGCAATCTGGAAACTTGGATTGATTATTTTATTTCCCTTGGAGGTAGCAGTGTGATTATACTTTTTGTATTGTTTTCAGACATATTTTTACAAATTTTAGCCATTGTCGTGACATTTTCTTTATTACAGATTATGTTTTGGTTTATTGCCACTTAAAAACAGGGGTTTGGGGATAATTTCTAAATGGAGGCCCTGAGTATATACTATGATTTATGATAAGCTAAGGGAATAAATAAATACTAGAATAGTAGTTCCCAAATACCTGCCAAGAATCACTTGAGAAACTTGTTAAAATACAGATTGCTGGGCTTAGTTCTCAGATTCTAAAAGTTCAAGGAAGGATTTTGATTTCTACTGTCTTTCCAGGTAGTGCTGATATATCTTCGTTAAAGAAATATAGGGATCAAAGAACATATATACACACATATATGTGAATGAGGGGAGGAAAGAGGAGTTGTTTAATGGATGTAGAGTTTCAGTTTTTCAAGATGAAAAAGTTATGGAGCTCTCTTGCACAACAGTAAATGTATTTGATACTGCTGAACTGTACGCTTAAAAATGGTTAAGATGATAAATTTTATGAATGTTTTTTACCACAATTTTTTTAAATGTTAAAAAAAATGAAGGTTCCACGGCTATTGATGCTGGATATTTTAAAAAAAGAAGAAGGGTAGTTTGTTGTCTGTTTTCTCCCTGAACAGTGGATTGAACTAATAGATTGTTAATTACTGATTTCTGTGGCCATCAGTCCATTTTATATTTATTAATAATAAAATCATGACCTTTTAAATATTTTCTCCCCACCTGTTCCCTTCAGTGTCAAACCAATGATCCTTGAATAACATTGCTATAGTGGGCAATATTTTTAATGTCTTAGGTTTAAATACTCCCTCACCCCTTTTGGGAATAGTATAAATGCAGTAAAGCTTCATTAATTTGGCTCCCCTGAGACTTTGTTGTGGTAGTTCAGTTCATAGCCTCCTAACAGGCCCTCTTGACACTAGTTTCTTCTTTTTCTGTAGTTACATTTTTTGTAATCTGGATTTAGTTTAACTCTGGCTTCATCTGTCATTCCTCTCGCTTTTCTTCCTCCTATCCCTACATCCCCAACACTAAACTTCCTGTAGTTTCTCTAAGGTATATCCTTTAACCCCTGAGCCAAGGACTAGTACTGGTCCATGGCCTGTTAGGAACCAGGCCACACAGCAGGAGGTAAGCTGATGGCAAGTGAGGAAAACTTCATCTGTATTTACAGCCACTTCCTCGGTCACTCACATCACTGCCTGAGCTGTGCTTCCCACCCTGCCTCCCAAGTCCGTGGAAAATTTGTCTTCATGAAACTGGTCCCAAGTGCCAAAAAGGTTGGAGACCACTGCTTCACACCATTCCTTTACCTTTGCTGGAATGACTTTTCTCTTTCTGGTAAACTCCTACTCATCCCTCAAGACCTAGTTTATTGGCTCTCATCTTCCACTTGCAAAAACATATATGTATATATCTAGTTTAAATGTTACTTTTAGGCGTTTCCTGCCTCCTTCCCCTTCCCCTCCCTACCCCCAGCATTCTTCCAATTCTCCTCTCTGTTCTGCTCCCCTGCAACACACATGCACAAAGGTAGGCCTCTGCCATAATCTCACTTTAGATTATAATGTAATTATCTCTGTGCATGTGCCTCTTTATTAAACAGTGAATTCCTTTAGCCTTGTCATTGCCATGTCTAAGGCCTAGGATGTGCATGACACATAGTAGACATTTGACAAATGTTCAGTGTATTAATTAAGCTTTCCTTTTCAAGTTCATGAGTTGCTGTCTACTTGCACAATTTAGTCAAAATTTTGCCTGTTTTAAATCTTACTTTAAATTTTCTGTAGCTCAGACTTTACTAGTGTAGATTAGCTCAACCTTTGTGGATCCAAAGTAGTGAATTTTTTCTCTTAGCTAATTTTTATCCTTGAATCAACATAGATAACACAGGCAGAATATCTATTTTATCAAGGAAATATATGTTCAGAGAAATCAAGTGACTCCCCAAAGTAGGACTACAAGTCAAATTTGCTAATCCCCAGCCAAGTACTCTTACCTTGAAAGAATGAAAATTAGAAGGGCAGGAAATTGTCAATAGTTTTTGTCTGAAGAATTGAAGTGAAAAGAATGCAGTGGCAAAACCCAGAAACATTGTAGTTTGAGGTGATAGAAATTGGAGTGGTAGTTGAATAAGTAGGTCCTGCCCTATCAGGTGTCTCTGGGGCATTTAAACAATGGAGTGTCTAATATAGACTGGGCCTTCTCCATGTTTTATCAGCATTTGATCAGGGAGTCCTGGCACGAGTGTTCTAAATGGAAACTGTCTTTCCACTCCCTGTTGGACACAACGTAGCATAATGTTTAAACACTTTGGTGTGAAAAAGAACTGGATCTGAGTCTCAGCTTTGTCTCTTGATAATCATGTGGCCTCAGATTAGTCACTTTCTCTAAACCTCGGATTTCCTCATTTGCAAAACAGAAATCATAATAGTACTTCAAGAGTTGTAAAAGGATTGAATGAAATATGCACATAATGTTCTTTTACAGGCTTGGGTACAAAGTAAGCATTTTGTAAATACAAGTTATTATTTCCCCCATTCCTGTTCCCAGGAATAATCGTCTATATTAGTTAAAGATAATAATTATTTTAATTAGAGAATTAAGGAGATAATCAAATGTGATGAAATGTGTAGTATTCAAAGTGAGCTTAAAGGGTTGATTTAGAAACAGAGCAAGCATAGCATTCTCTTATCCCTGTAATTCATCACAATATCCTTGATGTTACAATATATCACCAAAGTCTCTTCATAAATATAATTTAGTGAGAAGTCCTGTCATTTCCCCTCCCAGTTTGGAGGATTTAATGTGTGATATCTGCTGCCTTGTCAATATGGTTTTCCAAGTGGCATTATCTTTATCAGCACATAATTCCACTTTGGTAATTCCTGATTGTTAGTTGGTTTTTAGCTAAGCCTTTTAGAGAGTTTTATTTCATTTGTAAATCAGTTATTAAAATTGTATGTGGGCTTCTGGATTCTTTCAAGCCAATGGTTACTGATACTGTCGGTAAGCATAGTGGTTCATTGCTGTCAAAAGACAAAATTACAACAAATACAGTTTAAAGACTTTAATTAGATTTATTGGTGATTCTAGAATCAGGCAGCACCTCATTCCATAAAATAAAATGAGTGTTCTGATGAGTTTAGTGGAGAAGGTTGGCTTTATAGACAGAAAAGTGGGCTGAAGAAAGCAGAAACAAAGAAAAAAAGTGCATTGGTCGTTTCAAAGTTACTTTTCTTGTAAAGGGTGAAGCGGAGGGGACTTCCTTGTCATACCAGCTAAAACTGGCCTGCTTAGGGCTTTGGCTGCTATCTCTATCTCCTCATTTCTCAGAAGGTCATATAAAGATACTATGGAACTTCGGCATGAGTAAGTCCATTTTGGTTTGGTCTGTTGTGCCTTCTGCAGGACCTCAGTCCAAACCAATAGCCTCCTATAAATTTTAATACTGCTCTTGTTATTTCTAGTCCTCACTGATTTCTATTGCTATAGCCTGTGAAGTATAAAAATTGGTTTTAAGGTGAAAAGAGTTATCTATCTTATTACAATTAAAATATAGGTAGAGCAAAACAGTTCTTGGTACTATGAATGAAACATGCATTTTTATTTATAATATTCAAGGACCATTGTGTGAAACCTGTCTGGCATATTAGTCTAAAATAAAATTGTAGATTAGATATTGTATCTTTCTTTGGGAGTTCTTCACCCCATACTTCTGGGGTTTAAAATGACTCTGCCACTTCCTGCATGTTTCCTAGATTATTTTCCAGTTCTTTCCTTTTATGTAAGTGCCTTGAGTTGGTGCTATTTTTCTTGTCTAAAAATTCTTAACTGAGAAGTGCTTTTAACTGTTTCCAGAAGACCACTTGGAAATTATAGATGTTCAGGCCAAGGTTAAGCACCTAACGGTGATTATGATGATTTTGAATGGCATTCATATTGCTAATATAATTAACAAAATACAGAAGTGCCACCAAGCTGAAGTGGAGAAGATACTAAGAGAGACTCTTTTCTATGCAGAGGAGGCGTTCCATCTTTCCCTGAAAGAGACTTCCAAGTTGCCACTGCCCTCTTGTTAACTTCTCTCCAATCATGATTTCCCATCTAATGTCCAGAAAGAGCTCCAAATTGTCTTTCTACTTATTTCTCTTCTCCTTTACATTAATTAATATCATTTCTATTTCCTTAATGTTGCTTTTACATCTCTGTAATAAGGATTTAGGAAGAATATAATCTGATTGAACTAGTTAATACAAAAGCCCCTTTACCAGTCCCAATATTTGCATTATCAAAGAAAAACTTGTTTAAATGAACCTCCCACCTCCAACTGACCGATTTTCAAATTCTGTGGCAAAGTATTAGAATAGGCAGGACTTTTCTTGCCTCCTTAAGTCTTTGCTCTACTGTGATGAGCTCCCTGAAGTAACTTGTACTTTTGGTAGCTTCTCGATTCTTGCATTTATGAACTCATAGATTTTCCAAAAGTTCTGTATTCACGTGTTAAAATTTTGGGAGTGTATGGAGATTGATGGTTATGTTGGTGGTTGTGTTTTCACAACTGTCACTGAAAACTCTCCAACCTGAGCAATTCTATTGAATAGAAATGTGACTTTATCAGTAATTTCCAGGTCTCATTTTCTGCATATCTTAGCCAAGATAGAAGTTTAAAAAACACGTATAGGGGTAAATAAACAAACACTTGATATGCCACGCTAAAAGTTTGCTAACCCTAAAATTAAGAAAATGGTCTAAAAATTCTTTTTTGCAGAAGAAATGTTCCATGCCATCCAAATATAATAACTTTGGACTACTGAATGAAAATAAATACTAGGAGACAAATTACAATCAAAATGTAGAGATGTAATTGTGAATGTTCTTTAAATCTGTGGTTCCCCGACCTTTTTTGGCACCAGGGACTGGTTTCGTGGAAGACAATTTTTCCATGGTCTCGGTGGGGGAGCTGAGCTGAGCTGTCTCTGCCACTCATCTCCTGCTGTGCCCCCCATCCTAAGTTTCATGGAAGACAATTTTTCCATGGGAGGCAGCTCTGTGACCCAGTCTGTCTCTAACGGCCTGGGGGTTGAGGACTGCAACTTTATATAGTCCTTCAAGGAATTGCAAAAAGATTTCACTGGCTTCCAAGTAAAATATTTATATCCTTCATTCTAACTGGAACCAGTTTTGCCCCAAAGGAAAATACTATGTGACCACTTTGGTCTCCCCAGTCCTATATGTACATACTCATGGAACTGGATATAGTTATATAATGTAACATTCCTTTTCATATGTAGAGGGCAGATTATGGCAATAGAAACTTATCAAGTAAAGAAGTACCATATGTTCTGTACTCTCACCTAAATGTTTGCCAGATCTAGTTAGTGTTTAGATGAGTTTTCTTTATTCATAAGACCATTAAATACATGGAGTCCTGCTGAAGTTGTGGTACTTACTTAAAAGAAATCTTAATACACACCCCGTGTATTCCAGAGACACTTTGAAACCTATTTAAATAACCAAAGATATACATTTCTCTGAATCATAGCCACTCTATATTAGCAAGTGGTATACACTAAGTGAGCAGACCAGGTCATTATTAAGTCCTTCTAAACCTGAACTAATATTCTTCACAATTACATGTAAAAGAATTTGATATTCCCTGTAAGGCCTGTAAACTTTAAGAGTTGTAAATTTTGAAAGTGCCACATGGCAGTACCAAAGCTATGGTCAGATATACTGGCTAAGTTTTATAAAGGAAATATTTTCTAATTTTTTAAAAATAGAGGGATTATATCCTCTGTCTGCTTAATTAAAAAGGTAAGAAGCAATTTCAGTAGGATATACTTCTCTATTTAGACATATGTTATCTTCAGTTTTATCAGAATCCTTTCTTCTAGGCGTAATAGAGACTTTCGATTTAAAATGAAATTGAAGATCATTCTCACTTAAACAGAACTATAAAAAATTGGCAACACAGCAGGGTAAAGTCTATACCAGACCTCTAAGTGTCTTGTTACTGCTGCGATCTTTCATGTGATAGGAATCTGGTTGAGATATTTCAAATATGTAATTACTATTTTAAAGCATTCTAATTATGTGAGTACTTAATACTATTTAATATAATATTAAATATACTATTAATTGCTTGATATGGAATAAGAGGAACAAAACTATACTGTAGCAGAAAACAGTTTTATTTTGCTATTCATCTGAAGTATGAAATTTTTAATGTGTATCTTTAAATCATGTAGAAATTGTCAGGTACTATTTTTGCACACAGATTTCTTAATACATGGTGTTTTTATTATTCACTTCAGTTTTTGTAAAGCGGGTATGTTTTGATCTTAGCAAAGCATGCTTTATTTAGCTTCACAAATTGGCTTTTCTGTAACCTTATGTGATTCCACTATTCTTCCTTATCTGGTTGTATGTGCCAGTCTTTAATGAAAACTTCTTAGGAGGAGGGTTTTATTACCTAACGACCCTACTAAACCAACTGCCAATTCTTATTCTCAGGTATTTATCAGTGAAGGTTGTAGATGTTAACAGGTCATATTCTTTATTTTTAAAAAAGTTAGTTTTCTTCTTGCATCTTATTCTGGAAGATTTTAGCGATGGAATGCAACACACAACACACTAAAAGGAGGCCCCACTTCATGGAATATTGGAAGTTTTAAGACAATGGAATCCAGCTATTACTTCTTAGTAACATAAAATAGAATTATTTGCCTTTGCTCTTCTGTTTTTTAAACTCTCCTTATCTTTCCCCCATTTTCTTCCCCATAAAAAGAATCTTACAGCTGGCTCTCCAAGAGTTTAGAAAACAACGTTTTCCCCCTTTTGGAGGGGGTGGATATTAAAGCATTGACGTAATTAGTTTTACACAAATTATGTGATAGCTAGAAAACTGAGGGACATTCCTTACCAAGCCATGACAATGTACTGCCTTAATAATAAAAATTGCGCAAGTGACAGTGTGTCTCTGCTGAATGGATTTTCTTACACCATCTGGTTGTCATTGTAGTTTTTTTGTTGTTGCTTTCATTTGAAATGTGCTGATGATCTTGTTTTTATTCCGTAGCATTGAACAGATGGGTTGATTATTCTTTTCAGATATTAATAAGGCAGCGGAAAGAAGAAATATGAATACGGCTCCATCAAGACCCAGCCCCACACGAAGGTAAAGTACCCTGAAGCAGTGAGTTACCTTGGGAGAGTTGGGCTCTGGGGAGTTAAGCCCAACTTCGTACATCAAGGGTCTTTTCTTCCCCCCAACAAATCAGAAACTCTCAAGCAAACAATAAGAAGGTGAACCTTGTGTGAAGGGCCTTGCTGCTTTTTTAAAACATACATCAGGAGATGCAGAGGAAGCTTTGTGTTTTCGGTGGCAAATCCAGCAAGTTCAGCTTGCAACATGAGTTGCAAGCAATTGGAAGAGGATAAACCTCTGTCTGTCCCCAGCTCACGTGTCAATGGGAGCCTCCAGAACAGAAGGAGTGCCCCAGGGTCGTTGGTGTATGCCATGCTGCACTGCAGCGGGCAGCAGAGATTCGACTCTTCATTCCAAATGGCTGCCGGTCCAGATGTTAACCCAGGTTTACGGAAAGTGCTGCCTGAGAGATTGCTGCTGTGCCTGTGCTGCAGATCCCCTGTTTGCTCGCATGCTTGGGTTACTTGTTTGAGGGGAAATAAAAAGGGCAAAAACACGTCACCTCTCAAAAGTCTCCCTTTTTCTTAGCTTTTCTGGAAATAGAGGGTGTTTTCCCAGTGTATTCTTTTTTCCAGTGTATACAAAAAAAGTATTCCTGGTGTGTGCCCTGGAGATACACGTTAAATTGGTCCCATCTCTCAAAGAAAAACTTTATTAATGTTACCATTTACACCTTAGATGAGGATATTGTATCCAAGTTTTCTGGCCCCATGACAGCACAAGTGGCTGCAGTGTGTGCAATTTTATGTGGAATGCAGACAGGATATATTTCATGTATGTGTCTCTTCACAGCCCAAGTGGATTATGGATTTTGCCTTTGCCCCTAAGTAAAAGTGCCAGTTTTCCACAAAAAACAAATACTTAAACTACATTCCGCACTAAACTACATCTCCTACAGTGAAGTGAACGGAGCAGCATACAGTGAATCTTAGTGTGTACTGGTAGCTCCACAGGTCACCTGAGGATATACCCATCTAACTAACATATAGCTGCCCTGCTTTTGGGCAAAAGGACCTGTATTTTGTTACCTTCTTATAGGAAAGAATGGCTGCTCTGTGTTTCATATATATACACCTATTTGGATATGAAGGGAGGGTATGTTCTAGCTACCAGAAATAGATTACATATGTCTACTCTGCAGAGTTCGAGCAGACCCTGGGGGCAAGGTAATATTTCTGATTTCTATTGGATTCTCTGTGCACTCTGCTTGTACAAAGGAGTTGAATCCCATACCACAACTACAGCTATACCACAGCTGTCAGGTCCCTGGCCATCTCTGCATTCAGTGCAGAAGTGGGCATATACGTTGGTATTGTCTGTTCTCTTTTATATCATAAAGAATGGCTGTAGCTTGCAGGTGAATACTCTGTTGGTTGATTTGTATGTGTGAGTATCCTGAAAAACATAAATGAACCCTGCAGAACTTCCACAGTTCCATATAATGTCTGTTTCCATTAGACTGCATCTAACCATGCCACAGTTGTTGGGCAATCCCATCTGTATTGCTCCTCATTGTCCCAATATACGTGGAATACAGGTGGCCAAGAGTTTGCATCTATGGTCAGCAATACAGAGCTCGCATTAGAGACTGTAGCTGCTAAATGACTTGAAAGGAGATGTGGTGTGTATCCAGTTTCCAAAGAGCTCTAATGTGTGTTTTTGAACTAGGTGACTTAACAGAAGTGTGGAATTTGTATAAAAGACCACTGACTCCACTAGTAAAATTCTCCCCTTCTCTGTTGTCCCCATAATGCTTGGTGATACGTGGGTAATGTTGTCTGTGTGTTTCTGCAGGCAACAAAACCAAACAAACAAAAAAACAGCACATTGAAGAATAAGCTGTCCAGTTTCTATTATGAATTGAAAAGGGCATTTTATATCATCCTATTAATGATACTTAACCAAATGCTTTTAACATTTCTAGTTGATTGTAGATACTCAACAAACATTGCAGTAGTGGGGAATAACTAACTCCCCTGGTTGGATTCCAATATAGCCATTGCCAGAGCATTGAAATTAAAAAGGTTAATTTCATCCCAACCTAAAATGCAACTCTATAATTTCATCTGTAAGGGAAGAAATAGCTTTATACTTGTTTACTTTTTTTCTTTTTTGAATAATAGTCACCCCACATACAAACAACATTGGAGAGGGCCTTTTAAAATGAGCTCCTTGCCAGATATGCCTTTTAAAATATCACCTTCCTCAGAAATAAATTCTAAAATAAAGTTGTTTGGGGGTATGGATAGGGCAGTGACTTCCTGCTTTATTTACAACAACAGGAGGAACAGCTAGGCTAATTGAAATCTCACTAACTAACAATCAGTCTTCCCCTTGGTGATATGTCCCTGACTGGGTTCCTCAGCATGTTATTTAACTTAATGAAGTTCCATACAGTCATGCTTATTTGCTTCAGGGAAGAAGGATGGTCACATTTAGTAAAATCTGTTCTGAGCCCCATCTAAAACTGAGCAAAGAGTCCTGCTTTTTTACCTTAAAAAAAAAAAAGAAAAAAGCTAGGCAAATTAAACATTGTATTCAAAATAGAGTACTATTAATAAAATTTTGATTATTGCCCTGATCATGCATTATAAGGTATACCAATAGGATAGAGATAAAATGCCAAGAGTAGGCAACATGGGTGAGTGAGTTATGCTAGAGGGGGTAAATCGTTTCTCTGAGGGTATCTCTTTCTTTGGGTACATGCTTCCAGTCAAACCCTTGAGGTAATTCCAAATACGCCAGTATGTTGACAACAACAAACTGCCTTCATTTGGCAGCCTTAATCATTTTATATGCTGCCAGGCATAGAGGATGCATCATTCACAGGGAGAAAAAGCACTGTACCTAATGGCAAATATTTCCTTAAGTTGTACCTCTACTTTAGTGCTTTGTACTTTTAGTAAGAATATTGGTTTAAGCATGCTGGCAAGACCTTCATAATGCCTTGTTTTGGTGGACTTTAACCTTAAGTGTCAAAACACCTGGGTATCTTTGGGAGTTTTCACAGGATTATAACCTCTTCAAATATTTCTGTAAACCACAGTTCTGCTGGCTGTGCCCTGTTCTGTAATGTGCCTCCCTAATGATTCCAGCTGTCAGTGTATAATTCTGACAATACTGGCCCAGCCAAGCACAGAACTCTGCATGAGGGATCCCTGCCCTGGATCACATTTCATCCTGAATTCTAATCATTTAAATTCAGGCCACTTCACTGGACTTCTTTGAGTACATTTCATAGTTACCATGCAAGTTGTCTAGCATTGATAACTAGTCATTAGTCCTTCTTCAAAGATGGAATCATGATTCTGGTTGTACCTCAGATGTCTCAATTATCATCCTCAGCTCAACACCTTGGCAATCTAGATCTTGGACCATACCCTTATGCAGATGTGGCCTTCAAGTATTAGAAGACTGTATTTCCATATGGCCTAAAGAAGAACAAATAGAATTAACTTATCTGCATCCAAAGCTCTGCCGAGGATTTTCCCCATAATACTTGTGAAGGATGTTAAGCCTGGTATCTCTTTCATGAAAGTAATTGGGGATTGGCTTATCAGAAATAACCTGGCTGTAGACAAGTTTACACATGACCTGAGACGCTTTCTACTTATCCGCAAGGGCCTTAATTCCTTTGATAACTGCTTGCTCCTTGGCTGTGAGACAGTCTCAGCTCTAGCTTGGCCTCACAGTTAAAGATTCCAGGTTGTGATTACCTCTGCACTAACATATGAAGAAGAATCATCACTTCTCAGCAAGTACCACTTCTGCCAACAGAAAAGTCATATTTGTGCTTGAGAAAATCATCAGCATGCTTCCTAAGAAGAAGCATGGGCACTTAAAAAATTCGGATCTGTGAGATGTGATATCTCATTACACCCTACATCCTACCTGCACCTACTGGCAAAATTCTACACAAGTCTGTTGTCTATTTCTAACAGCAGCGTGGAGCCATCATGGTGGGGGATCAGCATCACACAGGAGCCAGCCATTTAGATAATGGTATTTGTGGATAGTGTATCTGTGACAGAAGTTTGGAGAATTGATGAAGGATTTTTTCAGGGTCAAAAAAAGTCTGGCCCTCCCAAGGAAAATATTCCAGTGAGCAGAAAGGAAGAAAGGAGATGCTGACCTCTTCAGAAAAGAAAGAAAAAGACAGGGGACTTCCTCCCTGACCTCTTCTATGCAACCAAGGCCAAAGAACACCATCCTGGACCTGAGGTTTCAGTCTGTTTCTGAAGAAAAGCTCAAAGTTCATCAAAATCTTCCAAGATGATCATCTGTCAGTTCTTATTCTGTAGGCTCTCAAATGCCTAGTGCTCTTCACACCCCTTTAGTCCTCAGGAAAAGAAGCATTCTACCAGAAGCACATCACTTGCCATCAGAGCCATTGTTTTTTCTTCACCCATCCTTTCCTTACCTCTCGAATGTCTCCCAATGATGTGACTATATTCCTCTCAAGGGAAAGAGCATTTGCCTCCCCGCTACCCCCTGCTGAATAGATAAGAAATTTACAGTAGAATTTTAGTTGTGTTTGCCACATGCCTTCAGTTTATAAACTCCAGTGCTGAAATTTATTTAACCACTGTTTGGTTTCTTTTTAGCCTGTGGTGATGTAGTACCTGAGGGTATGCTGCATTTGGTTTCCTTTAGTAAAACACCTCTGGTGCCATGAGATTTATTGTAAATGTTGTTACGCTCCAGAAACCTGCTTCTAACCCACTTACCATCTGAAGTCCAGCATCTCGTGCAGGAGGCTTTGTCCTCCCACACTCTGAATCCTACACACTGTACCACCCTTTTGTTAGCTGTGTTCTTGTTTTGAGAAAGATGTTGGGACCAGCAAGAGCCCTATTGTTCTGAGGAGTTCTTTGTTTGGGTCCTAAAGTGACTCTAAAGGGTTTTGTGTTTTGTCTCCAGAAGAACTGCGGTCTGCCATAGTGTTCATCTTTTAGAAAGGAAAAAGGCTTTGCCTTTTCATTTTAGAGAATTATTAATCTTCTCTGTTCCTACTTCAACCACTCTTTTGGTTCTTTTCCCCTTTGTGAATATCACTTCAACTACATTTTTACCTAGAAGTCACTTGAGAGAGCATTAGTTTTGTTGCACGTGGACTTTAGATTCGTTGAAGGAAGGGAAGGAGCGTGCCATCTCAAACTAGGAGGTTGAACCCAGACTTTGTGAATCTAGGGTTATAATCAACTTGCAGGAATGGACGCTAGAGGGTAAGTAAGGTTTTTCAGTGGATTCAAAAGAATAAGAAACAAATATGGCATTTATAATTGTCCTAAGGCTGAGAATAACATTCTGTGTCATGGTGGTGTTAACTGCATCCGCACTCCCATTTCTACCAGCCCGAGACTGTATATGTGTCTGTGGTCTGTCAGGTTCATGATATCTCAGTACTGATTGCCAAGAACACTTGAAATCGGATTCCACCGCTAATGACTACTTCTAATTGCTCCCCAAAGCAGGTTTATCTGCTGATCATTAGTAATCCAAAAATACTTTGCAGTTGTCCCTTCCCATTGGACCTTGAGTGTTTGCCCACATTATGCACTGCATCAGATGTTACACATGTTAGGTGGATTATATGACATAATAGGAAAGGTGAAATAAGAATATTGGTTAGTCTGTACTTTATTCTGTTAATAATAAGAAAAATAATGTTTAGCTGTACTCATTTAAATTCCCTGGTCTACCGTATGTTTGCTCCCACAAATCAGGAGTACAGTGAACCTTAAAATACATGACAAGGACTTTTTATAGAAACAAAATTGGCATTTAAATTGTTTTTGATGTGCCCATGTAAATGAAGTGAAGTTTTCTACCAATCCAATGACATTGTGATCAGTGCCTCATATATATAATCATGGCAGATGACAAAAGTATAAATAAAACACAGCACCTGTTCTTGAGAGGCTTACAGTTTAGTAGAATAATTCAGTTTGTTAAATATTTACTGAACTCCTATGCTATGTCCTAGGGATATGCAGAGCCTTTAAGAGAACTTACTATCTGGTAAGGAAGCCATGTAAACAAATAATTATAGAACAGTGTGGTAAGTTCAATAATAGAAGTATGTACAGGGGCAAGATTCCTTTAACATATTTATGGAGCATCTGCTGTGTGCCAGACATTGTTCTACATAATGGGTTTATAGTGCAGATTTAAACTGACGTAGTCCTCATCCTTGTGGAGCTTGCAGTCTAATAGGGCAGACAGACATTAAACAAATAAGTGTGTCGTGTCAATTTGTGACATGACATAAGTAAAAATAAAGTGTTATGAGAGAATTTAGGAGCAGAAGGTAAGTTTTTTAATCTAACAGAATCGGGGAGTGAAGGATATTTATATGGTGAGAACTGGAAAATGTGTATGAGTCTGTTCTTGCTGCTCATGTAAAGGGATCAGGAGAGACCTTGTCTAGTTACAGCTCAAAGTATGGCAAGAGAGTGGTGAACTAGAGAGAGAGTGTGACAAAGTTGTAGAATACAGGAGCCAAGATCATGCTGAACCTTCCTAGCCATGGTAGAGATTTTAGATTGGATTCTAAATACTGTGGGAAGACAACAAAGTGTTTTACATATTTAAAAGATCATTCTGGAGTGATCTTTCTCGAGAGAGATTAGAAAAGAGGCAAAAGCAAAAATGAGGAGACCACATTAGAAGGCTCTTGCTGTGGTTTTGGGGTGAGATAATTATGGGTTGGCCTTCAGTGAAGATAAAACAAAGTAGGCAGGAGTGATAGCAATTTCAGAGAAAGAATGAACAGAATTTGGAAATGTGATTGGAAGGCTCGATGAGACTTAAAGGGAAGGATGACGTCCAGTTTTCTGGCTTGAGCAACTGAGTAGGTGAGTGTGCCATTTACCAAGATGGGAAGGACTAGAGGAGGAGCATATTTGTTGGGAAAGATCAAGAGTTCAGGGCAGGTTTTACAGAGGAGGTAATCCTTAAAGTGGGTCAGACTTAAGACATTGTTGTAAAAAGGTAAATACCAGATCAAGATGAGTAACAGAGATAGAAAGGGCTCTGAGCCACACAGGAAAGATCAGCAGTTGCTAGGAAGGGTAGGGAAAGTTTCTTGGAAGACGTGGGACATGAACTTTCCTGTGAGGATTGAGTAGTATCTGGATTAGTACAGGAAAAATATTCCAAGTAAAGAAGCCATATGAACAAAAATATTGAGATATGTGAGTTAAGTCATAGAATTTAAGCTTAAGTAGAACTGGGGAAGGTCAGATTAGGAAATGAGAGGGAGGTAATAATTAGGAAGAGGCCAGATTTGTTAGGGAGGGGTTCTCAGAGTTGCGATAGCCAAGCTGTGATTGGTAACAATGTGGAAGTAGGCATGTTAGGATGGTTAGTATGGTATTTATGTGTTGAATGAATTGAAATCCAGAAGGTTGATTTTTGTTTTAGTGGTATTTCTTAGAAGTTTGATGGTACCAACATAGGAATATGGGCTTGGATTAGACTTAAAAATCCAGTGGGAATGGAAACAAAAAAAATGACCAGGACTCAAGTGAGTTAATGAGGATGAGGAAGGAAGAATCAAAGTTAACTTCCAAGAACTTAAACTTTGGTAACTGGGAAGATGATTTATGGCAGAAATGAAAAAGTCAGGAATGGAGCTAATTGGGTTGGAATAAGAAATTTTTAATTTTAAATATGTTGAAAATGAGTTTCCAATGGGGTGAAGTGTCTCATGAAGAACATTGAGTCAGAATAGGCCAAGAATATCTATGATTTTTTTTAAAACACCATGGGCATGCCGGGCGTGGTGGCTCATGCCTGTAATCCTAGCACTCTGGGAGGCTGAGGCGGGAGGATCACTTGAGGTCAGGAGTTTGAGACCAGCCTGAACAAGAGTGAGACCCTGTCTCTACTAAAAAAATTAAAAAATAAATTAGCCAGTCAACTAAAAATGAAACAAAAAATTAGCCAGGCATGGTGGCTTGCGCCTGTAGTCCCAGCTACTGGGGAGGCTGAGGCAGGAGGATCACTTGAGCCCAGGAGTTTGAGGTTGCTGTGGGCTAGGCTGATGCCACGGCACTCTACAGCCCGGGCAACAGAGTGAGACTCTGTCTCAAAAAAAAAAAAAAAAAAGAAACCATGGACAAGAAGAAACCAAGTTCTACGTAAACCCTCAGATTGAGAGAGACTTCTACTTAACAACTCTGCGAGAAGACAGAGAAATTGCTCTTGATCCTTTGCCATGTGTACTGTGCTTTTTTCTTCCTCCCCCCTTAATTTGATTATCCTGCTAGATTTTCTCCTTCCTTCCTTCCTTGTCTTTCTTCCTTCTCTTCCTTCCTTCCTCCCTCCCTCCCTTCCTTCATTCCTTCCTTCCTTCCTTCTTTTCATTTTACAAGGTCTCATTATGTTGCCTGGACTAGAGTACAGTGGCGGATCATAGCTCACTGCAACCTCAAACTCTCTTGGGCTTAGGCTGTCCTCTTTCCTCAGCCTCCCAAAGTAGTTGGAACTACAGGCAAGCACCACCGAGCCTGGCTAATTTTTTTGTTTGTTTTTGGTAGAGACAAGATTGCACTGTTGTCCAGGCTGGTCTCGAACTCCTGAACTCAAGCAATCCTCCCACCTCAGCCTCCCAAAGTGTTAGGGTTACACGCACGAGCCACCTCATCTGGCTTATGCTGGATATTTTAAGTGAAGATTTCTGTACTTTAAGGACAGTTCTTTTGATCACTTTGTATAAGATTGTGCCATTTGCTCTTTTTTTCTTCTTGAGTCATACCCTTATTGTATCCTTCCAACTTTTCCTCCCTGTGAAGTCTGTTTTAAACAAGTCTGGAAGTGTGGTGGGAGAAAATAGGGCTTAGGGGAAAGACACTTTCACTTTGAAAACCTGTTGAGACAAACATATATATGTATGTTTGTTTGTTTGTTTTCCTGAGACAGAGTCTCACTCTGTTACCCGGGCTAGAGTGCTGTGGCATCAGCCTAGCTCACAGCAACCTCAAACTCCTGGGCTCAAGCAGTCCTTCTGCCTCAGCCTCCCAAGTAGCTGGGACTACAGGCATGTGCCACCATGCCCACCTAATTTTTTCTATATATTTTTAGTTGGCCAGTTAATTTCTTTCTATTTTTAGTAAAGACGGGGTCTCGCTCTTGCTCAGGCTGGTTTCGAACTCCTGATCTTGAGCAGTCCTCCCGCCTCGGCCTCCCAGAGTGCTAGGATTACAGGCATGAACCACCGCGCCTGGCCCGAAAACCTGTTGATATTGAAATGACAGTTTGGCATGGGTAAGGAATACCAAATTACTCCTGAAGCCTGATAAGGAGTCAAGACCCTAGTCAAGACCTTTGGCTTTTGGTCATACATTCTTTCTTTCATGTCCTAATCTTATGAGATTCTAGAACCTTCTAGACTTGCTGACGAGATGGGTGACTATCCTTAAAATTTTAGTCATGTTCTCACTTTTTGGCTACCCTGTTTTAAGAAAAATGGAGGGTGGGGACTTTAGAAAAGAGCTGACAGGTTGGCCACCTTTAATTTCTTTGTCTTACATCTTATTACCTCCCACAGGGATCCATATGGCTTTGGAGACAGTCGAGATTCAAGGCGTGATCGATCTCCAATTCGAGGAAGTCCAAGGAGAGAGCCAAGGGATGGCAGAAATGGCCGAGATGCCCGGGATAGCAGAGACATTCGAGACCCCCGAGACTTGCGGGACCACAGAGATAGTAGAGACATTCGGGATCACAGAGACAGCAGAAGTATGCGTGATGCTCGGGACATGAGGGATCTTAGAGACTTTCGTGATCTAAGAGACTCTAGGGATTTCCGAGATCACCGGGATCCCATGTATGATAGATACAGAGACATGAGAGACTCCCGAGATCCTATGTACAGGTACATACACAGCCATTGTGCTTGGTTTTTTTATAAGTCTTTTTGTTAGGTGTGTTCTGCTGAACTGATTGAAAGCTCTGTAAGGGCAATGATTTTTTTCAGCCTTATATTTCCAATATCAAGTGGCAGATATGCTGCTTAATAAATTTTGCTGACTGTGAATGATTGATGAATTAAGCTTAGTGAATGAATATAGGTCTTTCCCTGTGCTTATGAAAAGCAACTTTGTGCATATGGACAAGAAACGGAGTACAAATTGTGTTGGTAGTGCAGAAACCACAGGGAGATACACAGATAGCTGAAAGAGACGTGAAAAGATGCTCACCATCATTAGTCATCAGAGAAATGCAAATCAAAACCTTAATGAGATACCATTTTATTCCTACTAGGGTGGCTATAATAATTTTTTTAAAAACACAAAAAAATAACTAGTTGGCAAGGTGTAGAGAAATTGGAACCCTCATAAATTGCTGGTAGGAATTTAAAATGATAAAGCCATTGTAAAAAACAGTTTGGCCATTCCTAAAAAGGTTAAATGTAGAATTACCATATGATCCATCAATTTTACTCCCAAGGATATACCCAAAAAAAACTATGAGGCGAGTTGTACATTAATGTGCATGGCAGCACTATTCACAATAGCCAAAAGCTATAAACAGTTCAAAACTATTTGAGGTGATAGTTGCACAGCATTGTGAATGTGATACCAATGAATTGTATACTTGAAAATGGTTAAAATGGCAAAATATTACTATATGTATTTTACTACAGTTTTTAAGAAGCACAAGGAAGGGAGATTGGTGGACCATGGAATGGTTCCTCAAAACTAGTATCAGTAATTTCTACCAGTGACTTTACATTTACTGTATGCTGAGGACTATGCTAAGTGCTTTCTGTACATCATCTCTGTTCATCCCCCTCACTATTTTTTGAGACAAGTTAACTCACTCATAGCCACAGAGTTGGTGAGCAGTGAGTCCTAGATATAAACCTCATTTGTCTAATCCCAAAGAATTCTCTATATCTGATTTTTGCAGGTTAGGACAGAATTTTATCTTTGTGAAAATTTCCTTAACTTTTCAGGAGAGAAGGCTCTTATGACCGATACCTACGAATGGATGACTATTGCAGGAGAAAGGATGACTCTTACTTTGACCGTTACAGAGAGAGCTTTGATGGGCGAGGCCCTCCTGGGCCGGAAAGTCATTCCCGTGCAAAAGGTAAAGTAACAGAACCAGTCCATTCCTGTTACTGGTAGAACACTTTACAAAAGATAGACGAAACTAATAAGCAATGCCCCAACTGAAAGGGGGCTAATGACAAGTCCTGGCAGTTCATAAAAAGCAGAAATACAAATAGTCTATTAACATGTATACAACATTTGGCTTGAAAATAATTTTTAAAATGCAAATTAGGGCTGGGTGCAGTGGCTCCCATGTGTAATCCCACCACTTTGGAGGGCCGAGGCAGGAGGATCAGTACAAGTCAGGAGTTCAAGACCAGCCTGCACAAAATAGCCAGACCCTGTCTCTACAACAACAATTTTTTAAAAATCACCTGGGTGTGGTGGCACATGCCTCTAGTCCTAGCTACTCAGGAGGCTGAGGCAGGAGGATCACTTGAACCTAGGAGTTTGAGGTTACAGTAAGCTATGATTGGGCCATTGCACTCCAGCCTGGGTGACAGAGTGAGACCCTGTTTCCAAAAAAGGAAAAGAAAACTACAAATTACTACAATTGTCTGATTGATCTGGTTTAGTCATCCAGCAAGAAGAAATATGAAATTCTAGCAATAAGAAATGAACAAAAGATTGGAGCTACAGTCATTCAGTGATTGATTTTTGCCCATTAACCAGGTTAACTATGACTTTCTATTATCTGTACAGATTGGGTTTTGGAGTTTTTGGTTTTTTTTTGTTTTTTTTTTGTTTTTTTTTTGTTTTTTTGAGACAATCTCACTCTGTTGCTGGTGCTAGAATGCCGTGGCATCAGCCTAGCTCACAGCAACCTCAAACTCCTGGGCTCAAGCGATCCTCCTGCCTCAGCCTCCCAAGTAGCTGGGACTACAGGCATGCGCCAACATGCCCAGCTAATTTTTTCTATATATTTTTAGTTGGCCAGCTAATTTCTTTCTATTTTTAGTAGAGATGGGGTCTCGCTCTTGTTCAGGCTGGTCTTGAACTCCTGAGCTCAAATGATCTGCCCACCTCGGCCTCCCAGAGTACTAGGATTACAGGCCACCACACCAGACCTGTTTTTTTTTTGTTGTTGTTGTTGTTGTTTAATCCTTTTTTCCTAAACAGCATCTCTTTAGGTAAAGACCGACCTCCCCCAAGAACCTCATTTCCAGTTTGTTATAAAACTTACCTACTGAATTTATTTTCCAAAAAATTCATCAAAATAGATTAGAATAATAACGAAATACTATTTTTATCTGTCAAGTGGGCAAGAATTAAAAAGAGTGGTGATACCCAATGTTGACTAGGGTGTGCAGAGCTAGGCACTAGATGATCCACCTCTGTGGCGGTATCAATTAGTAACAGCCTTCCTAGCGGGCAGTTTGACAGTAAGATGAAGCATTAAAATGACCATGCCCTTTAATCCGACCATTAGTTTGATGAATTTATAATAATAAAAAGCAGTACTGTTTATTTTTAGGAGTTAGACTAGAGGGTTAATAATTCAGAAAGTATTTGTGTGACATGACCTTTGTCTACAAGTAGTTCAGGATTTAAAATAAGGCCTGTGACTCAGTCCTTATTGCAGTTTTCCCTGGTGGTATCTTACAGAACGTTTGAAACGCGAGGAGCGGCGTAGAGAAGAGCTTTATCGTCAGTATTTTGAGGAAATCCAGAGACGTTTTGATGCTGAGCGGCCTGTTGATTGTTCTGTGATTGTGGTCAACAAACAAACAAAGTAAGAACACTTTGGCTATTTCTCCCTAGTGAGGAGAAACATCAGAAGAGAAGTTCAGGCTCCTGCTTGGCAGCTCTACCCACTGAACTTGGGCTGCATATTCTGGCATTGCTGAGCTGTGTTAGAGTTCTTTCAGTTGTAGGTACCAGAAAACTCAATTCAGACTGGCTTAACCCCAAAAGGAGCATTTTTAGTTTGCTTAACTGGGAAGTTGAGGTGTGGCCACATCTATGATCAAGACTTGGTCTCTAGTGTCTTAACCACTGCTTTCCTCAGTGTTGCCTTCATTCTCAGGCAGGTTTTCTACTTGATAAAGACAGAATGGGACTGGTCCCAGACATGTGTCTTAGCTTAGCAAACCCAGTGGCAATAGCTTCTCTTTCCCAGTGTTCCACCCAGAAGTCCTGGAATGGTTTCTCATTGGACTGACCTGATTCAGTTCATCCCTAGAGCCAGATGGGGGCTTAGCCCCATGGAACCACGTGGGCTGAGACTAGAAGAGGGAGTAGATGGTCCCTCCGTGGGACAGTGCCAAATCCCTAATACTTTGGGAGGCATGTATACGTCTCTGCATTTGTCAGCCAAGAGTCAAGCCTTTGTGAAGTGCCATGGCCTTGCAGAACTGTTAAGTGACCATGTTAGCCAAGCCAGAGCTCACAGCATCGTGTTACTGCACTCTGTTTACATTATCTTCTTGAAGAGAGAGCAAAGGAGCAGGAGGGAATAGAGCAGCTTATGGGCTTGGCAGGAGCTATGTTCCTTTTCCCCAGGTGGTACTTAGTAAATAACTTCATGTATTTCCTAGCAGTTTGGGGTTAAAGAGCTAATTTCAAGGCAGTGACTAGGGAAATAGGTGTTGAGACACCAAGCGGCAGGCAGAGTTCACACTCTTGGCTGTCTTGTTCAGGGACAGAGGCTGCTTTCACTGTAGATAGCTTTTTCTGGACACATGATAATAGGTATTGTGAACACCTACCCTGTATCTACCTCATGCTAGGTACTTTACAGAAATTATTTTTAGTCCTCATGGTAATCATATTAAATGTGTATTCAGCCAGGCGCAGTGGATCACGCCTGTAATCCTAGCACTCTGGGAGGCCGAGGCGGGCGGATTGCTCAAGGTCAGGAGTTCGAAACCAGCCTGAGCAAGAGCGAGACCCCGTCTCTATTATAAATAGAAAGAAATTAATTGGCCAACTAAAAATATATAGGAAAAATTAGCCGGGCATGGTGACGCATGCCTGTAGTCCCAGCTACTTGGGAGGACTCACTCTAGCCCGGGCAGCAGAGTAAGACTCTATCTCAAAAAAAAAAAAAATTTTTTTCTTCTGTATTAATGAATAAAGCTATTATACTTCTATTTTAATTTTTCCCCATTTCGCACATTATCCCTACTACAAAAGTTATCTGTTCTTTTGTTTTTTCTTCCTGTCCAATTTTCTCCTCTTTGCCCTGAATA
>CAUYRT010059484.1:0-30557 GCA_963574885.1 Lepilemur ruficaudatus | reverse complement strand
TAGCCAGGCATGGTGGCGCATGCCTGTAGTCCCAGCTATTCAGGAGGCTGAGGCAGGAGGATCTCTTGAGCCCAGGAGTTTGAGGTTGCTGTGAGCTAGGCTGATGCCACGGCACTCTAGCCCAGGCAACAGAGTGAGACTCTGTCTCAAAAAAAAAAAAAAAAAGTTTCAGATTTAAGTAGGCATCTTAAAAGTCATTTATGTTTACTTAAGTGTTGTTTAAAATCTGTTATTCATAACTTGTTAGTGGTTTAAAAATTGGAATTTGATAGTTTTATGTAATTGTTCCCCACTGCCAAGTCTGCGATGATTTTGTAGAGCCAAGGCAAGGGTAAGCCCAACAGCTCCAGATTCTCCCCCCGACCCACCCCAATCAAAAGAGAACAGAGTGGCATCTTGCTTATTTTCAGCAAATTCAAGCTCACATAGTAGTGTCCTTTCTGATAATATGCTCCTTAATAGAGGTTTGAATTGGAAGGCAGTGCTTAACCCAAAGAAGAGATGGAAATGGTGAGATTTAGATATCCAACAGGTAATAAAGAATCTTTTATATAGACAAGATACGTTGTTCTGCCCCTCATGTTAACATGATGCAACAACTCAAAAAGCTGTATCATCCATATGCACGCATGCACTGTCTAGAAAAGTGCTAGATTTTGTCTGTGTTAAGTATTTTTTAGACTGAAAAGGATTTAAATTTGATTTCAGTCTCTGCTCCTGAGTGTTTGGCTTTCTAAGGAAAAAGATATTTTGGATAAACCGCAGTCTGTCTGCTGTCTTCATACAATGCTGTCCCTCCTGAGCAAGATGAAAGGTAGGATGCTGGTACCTGTTAAAATGCAGCATTCTTAGGATTTCAACTACTGTTCTTAGAAACAAAGTTTAGTGTTTCAAACACCACAAAAACTGGGAAGGAGGATGTTTCTCTTAACAAAAAAGTCTATAGTGTACAAAACCTTTTACATAGAGATTTTATTATATATTAATAGTTATTAATACATTTGAAGTATGCTTTAATTTATGGAAATGAAATTTATATTTTGTATCATCATAGAAAATAACATGAACAGTACATTTTCTTAACTCACTAAGGTAAGTTGAATGGTCTTTGGTAGAAGTAATGTTTTTCTTATTTTTGGTATGATTATCAAAATATTAATCTATTCATACATTCAATAGTAGTTTTCAAGAAAGATGAAAATATTTCAACGAAGGATTTAGTAGTGATTCAGCAAGATGACTAAAATAACACAAATACATGGAATATAAATGTTCTAAAACAGACTATAGATTTATTTTCTACTTCATTGAGAAATACATAAACATATCACTGTGAAATTCAATTTTAACATTATGTTTAATATGAAAGATTAGACCAAAAAAATGACAGTGTAAAAGTTTATTTTTCAGTTTTCTCCCTATCCCTGTAGTGGCCATCGATGAGACCTGGGATTCCCAGTCTGTGTCCCCTTGGTGGCAGCAGATGCGCACAGCCTGTATTCAGTCTGAGAACAACGGAGCTGCCCTATTGTCTGCACATGTTGGCCATTCTGTTGCTGCACAGATATCGAACAACATGACAGAGAAAAAAGTAAGTGGGCAGAGGTACAACTTTGATCTGTACCCAGGCAGTCAGCTGAAGGGATGATTTTCCTTTTCTTAGGGTATGTTGTTTTCAGTGTTACAGAACATCTAGATTTTGAAATGTATGTCCAGAAGGTTCTTATTTGTTTGGGGTGGGAGGGACCCCTTAATTTGTTTGTTCAGATGCTGTGCATACTTGAGTTTAGCAATTCCTACATGGCAAAAGGGAAAAGTACTAATGGCTTTCTGCCAACAGCTGGTGATTTGTGGCGAGTCCCTTTAAAATGAGTCTCTTGGCTTAAGTTTCCTCATCTAAAAGAAGTCAGAGTTAGACTATATCACTTCTCAGGTTTATTCTCGTTCTAAAGTTCTATGATTGTCTTTACCCCTCTCCTCCTTATGAACCAAACACTGAATGAATCAAATATAAGTTTCCTATTGACCTTTTGCTTTACGTTTTTCCTAATCTGTTGAGAACTGAAATTTCCCTTATATCTTGTGGTGGATGAAATAATTTTTTCTATAGGGATGTTACATTAGTTTGGATGAGATACCTAATTAGTTCTGTGGAGAGTTACTTGACATTGTCAGTCACAATTGTTCATAGCTAAATTTGATATTGCCAACTTGAAATGTTTATAATGATGGGGAGAGATGAAATTTCAAATACGTTTTTTAAGTTGTTGAATACATTTTGAAGAGATGGTCAGTATCCTGATTGGTACTAATAGAAAAAATTGTGGCCCTTGGCCAAGGATGGCCCAGAAAATTTTTTTGAGGTATACACTGGTTGAATCAGGGTCATTAGTGCAGGACTCCTTATAAATGTTCAAACTCATCAACCTTGCCCTTGAATCTCCGGTCTACTCCTGACCCTCATGTTTCTTCCAACCAAGTAGTAATATTTGTGAAACAGCACTGATGTGTTACCTTGTGAGATATCCTGACTGTTCATCAGCTTTCACGTTAAAAGCTCCTTCAGGTTAATGTTGATTCAAAATCTTTGCCAGAGAATCAACAGTGTATGTTTTCTGTTAGTTTTCCCAAACAGTTTTGGGTGCTGATTCAGAGGCCCTCACTGATTCATGGGAGGCCCTTTCTCTTGACACTGAATACTGGAAACTCCTGCTGAAACAACTGGAGGATTGTCTCATACTGCAGACTCTGCTTCACAGCAAAGGGAATACTCAAACCTCCAAAGTGTCGTCACTACAGGCTGAGCCACTTCCAAGGCTTTCTGTTAAAAAGTTATTAGAAGGAGGAAAAGGTAAGCTGAAGTTCATTTGAGCATTTGCATCCATATTTTTCTTATGAGTTCTTTTAATAGAAATGACTAAAGAATAAGGAAAGAAAAATATACTCTTATTAAAATAATAACAACCCTCTTCTATATATGTCTCAGTTAACTTTCTGTACGCCTGAGTCAGTCAATACCATGCTCAGGAACTCCCAGGTACTTCCTGCTGTATAACAAAATCAGCAGTGGTTCTCAAAGAGTGGTTAGAGGACCTCAAGAGTCCTTCCTTTTTCACATACATGTCTGTATGAGGCCAGATTTTCCTTGTGTACTTCAACCAAAACAACAAAACAATAGATTGAATGCCAGAGCTGGTTGGAGAATCCAGACAGAAGTGCTAGACATTAAATAGATTTGCAAAAGTGTAAAGTAGTGCCATATTTCTCAGTAAATGTCTTTTTTTGCTTTGGGAAATACGTTTTTTCCATAAAATATTGGCATTTAATAGGTTTATTTCCTTTTTAGATGAATTTACAAAAATATCTTTTAATTTCTCTGTTTTAATTTCTCATACTATAAAAATGAACAGATGTAACCCATAAGCCAAAGTTCTTTGCGGTCATCAGTAACTTTTAAAAATTTAAGAGTTTACCTCTGTCTCACCATATACAAAAATCAAATCGAAATGGATTAAAGACTTAAGTCTGACACCTGAAACTATGAAACTACTAGAAGAAAACATTGGGGAAACACCCAGGACATTGATCTAGGTGAAGATTTCTTGAGTAAGATCTTAAAAACACAGACAGTCAAAGCAAAAATGAACAAATGTGATCACATCAAGCTAAAAGGTTTCTACACAGCAAAGGAAACAACAAAGTGAAGAGACAACCCACAAAATGAGAGAAAATATTTGCAAACTACCCATTTGACAAAGGATTGATAAGCAGAGTATATATAAGGAGCTCAAACAACTCAATAGGAAAAAAAACCCAAATAATCTGATTTTAAAATGCACGTAAGATCCAAATAGACATTTCTCAAAAGAAGACATACAAATGGCTAATAGGCATATGAGAAAATGTTCAACATACTAATCGTCAGAGAAATGCAAATCAAAATTAAATGAGATTTCTTTCATTATGATATCATTTTAATCCCAGTTAAAATGGCTGTTATCAAAAAGGCAATAATGATTACTGATGAGGCTGTGGAGAAAGGAGAACCCCCCCTGTACACTGTTGGTGGGAATGTAAACTAGTATGGCCACTATGGAGAACAATATGAAAGTTCCTCAGAAAACTAAAAGGGGAACTAAGTACCATGTGATCCAGCAATCCCCCTGCTGATACACATACAGAAGAAAGGAAATCAGTGTATCGAAGAGAGATCTACACTTCCGTGTTTATTGCAGCACTACTCACAATAGTGAAGCATGGAATCAACCTAAGTGTTTCTTAACAAATGAAGGAAAAAGAAAATGTGGTATATATACACAATGAAATATTATTCAGCCATAAAAAGCGTGAAATCCTATCCTTTGCAACAACATAGATGGAACTGGAGAACATTATGTTAAGTGAAATAAGCCAGGCACAGAAAGACAAATGACGCATATTCTCACTCATACATGGGAGCTGATAAAAAAAATTGAACTCATGGAAATAAGGGAATGGAATGATGGTTACCAGAGGTTGGATAGGATAGTGGGAGTGGGGAATAAAGAGGGAGTGATTAATGGATACAAAAATACAGTTGGAATGAATAAGATCTAGTGTTCAGTATCACAATAGGACTATAGTTAATAATTTAGCATATATTTAAAATTAACTAAAAGAGTGGAACTGGAATGTTCTTAGACATATGCCTTTATCAAAACATCACATGTACCTCATAAATATATACAACTATTATGTATTAATAATAATTTAGAATTTGAAAAATTTTTAAAAGAATTTAAGGGGATCAGGAGACTAATACATTTGAGAACTGCCCAAACAGAGTATAAACTCTTAAGCTTGCCCTTCAAGAACTTTTGAGTTTGAATCCAACTTATTTTTCCATTTCTTGCTTGCTTGCTTCCTAGATTTTAGTTAAAATGAAGCATCTCTGTGACTTCCATTTTTGGATCTGAGCCTGTCCTCTTCCATTTCCCTGCCTCTCCCACTCATGGATAACTAAATCTTACTCATCTTTCAAGGGGCAGCTCAAATGCTACCTCCTCCAAGAACCCTTTCATGATCCACTAACTACAGATTTTCCCTTCTTCCTCCTAATAACCATGAAACTTTATTCCTCTTTTCTAGTGCATCACTTTCTACTGTCCTGGAGTCATTTGGATTCATGTACTTACGTCTTGCTGGGACATAAGCACCTTGTATTTAGAGTTATCTTTGGATGCTTACTCTTACCAGTAGCTCTGTTAGGCATTTGATACTAGAATGACTGTATGTCTAGGTTTATAAATACCCAGGTATTTATAGATTTTCATTTATTTTTCTCATTCTTCGTAAGACTTGTGGCAAGTTTTTAATTGTAAACTCACTACACTAGATGGTGCCAAAGATTGAATGTGTGCACGCCATTTGAATATTAACCTAAGCAATACAATCAGGGGTTTAGTTCTGGAATGAGAATTATCAAATGATTTAGAAGCCAAACATTAGAAATTAGCTCACCCAGCACACTGCTCCCATTTATTTTTGCTAATAATTGTGAGTTTTCTGTGAAGCATTCTTTTTGTGAAAAGGTTTTGATTTGAATCAAGGTAGGAGGAAAGGTTAAGAGAAATACTTTTCGTAAATTACAGAAGAATGTATAATTTGTTTTAGGTAATAAACAGGACTCTTTAGACATCTTGAATGTTTTCCAGCATGCATTTACAATTTTTTGTACTACATTGATGACTGAAGCATGGTATAATATCATGTTGATTAGCTATGGCTAAATTTTGCCTATAAATATTTCATTTAGTTGACTATTAAAAGTAATATAACGTTGTCCTCAGGAGCCTAGGCAAATGTCTTATAATTTAAATGACAGCGTTTTAAAGATGTGTTCATTCTTTTGTCTGTGTCTGATAAGATATGTTTTGAATTTATGGACATAGAAAGTATGTGGTTTATAAACATGTGTGCACATGCATTTATATTAATCTAATATTTTCTGAAAATATAAATATGCCCTGTGATAGCAAATATCTCACCGGTTGAGTGGTAAGTAGTAACACAGCTTAAATCTCATGGCTTTTGGGGGTCACCTTCAGGCTCAGAAATGAATGTGCCACTTAGATCTCTTCATAAGGAAATGTTGACCATGCACTGTATTGGCTCCCATTGGCAAATATTGCCATGCATGTTGTAAATTTTCATTTCCTTTCTTGTCTCCAAACTGTAGGTGGCATTGCAGACAGTGTAGCAAAGTGGATATTTAAACAAGACTTCAGCCCTGAAATATTAAAACTGGCTAATAAACAAAGAGATGTTGAAAACCCAGATGAACCCAAAGAAGGTATTAACAGAGGTTTCCTTGAGGTATCAGAGGTGGAGTTGGACTTAGGAGCCATACCAGGTGATACACAAGTAATGAGAAATATGAAATCCAGAGTGGAGAGATGTGGCTGAGTTTTCACTAAGGAAAAAATAACATCACCACTCTCTTCTGACTTTCAGACTTGCTGCATTTAGCCTATGAGCAGTTTCCTTGTAGCCTTGAGCTGGACATGCTACATGCACATTGCTGCTGGGAGTATGTTGTTCAATGGAATAAAGATCCAGAGGTAAGATTGTTACCTCTTTTGTGTTAATTCTACTTTTGTGTTCATACTGCATTTATATGGGCACTGTTTAATTAAATATCTCCTAAATACTGGCTTTTTCCTTGTCGTAATATCTCTGTACTATTAACTGTGCTAAGTCTTTTGCGTATATCACCTCATAATCCTCACAACAAACCTATGAAGTATAGGTATTGTCATTATTCATACTCTAAAGAAGAGAAAACTAGGGCTCAGAGAAGTTAAGTTCCTTCCCTAAGGACCCACTTCTCAGTAAGTGTCAAGATTTAAGCATAGGTTCCTCTTTATCTAAAACCAGCGTGTTTTGTTTGCCCTACTCCTAATTAGGTTGTGACAAGTATATTTTTTATTTCCTTCTGAATCCCTGCATGAAATGACACCTACCTGGCAGAATATTCTTAATGTTAGAGTCATGATAAAAGTCAGAGTGAAGATCCAGGCATTAACCTGATTGTTGTCTGATTGTTCAGAAATATCTTTGTTACTTCTCTTATATTTGCCTAAGAAGAACAATCAAAAAAGGCATATTGTGTACAGGGTTGACTTTAGTCCAGAGGTAGCCTTGTTGCCCTCTCAGCTCTGCTCAGGCATCATTTTCCATCACTTTTGGAAGCCACTGTCTCTCCCAGAGCATTGACAGTCTAGGAACAGCAGCATAAGGGGAAAGCCTCAAGCCTGCAGGCAGGAGAGCTGAATGTGGATCCCAGATGAATTGCTCACCAGTGTCTGGCTCAGGCGAGTCACCGAAGCTCTGGACTATTTTTTTAATGCCCTCCCCCCCAGTTTTTGTAATGTTGGTGCCAGGATCAAATAAGATATAAAAACACATGGTGGTATTCCTCTTTGCCCATTGGTCCTTCACTTAAGCCTCCCTGGTCAGTGCTCTGGTAAATTATTCCTCTCAAATCAATATTCATTATCATCCTTACATGAGGTACACTCTTTTAGAGAACTCTCATGGGGAACTAATTCATGTTAATATGTTAATGGTAAGGATACTCTTTCTTCCTCCAAAAACTGTAATCACTTTTATGTAGTAAAGGAAGACACTCAAAATGTAAGTGATTTAAATAAATGAATGGTCTTTGATCAATTAAACCTTGACCAAACAGTGATTTCAGGACAGGGGATCCTCTTAATGCCCCTCAAAGCACACTCTTCAGTTGATTCCTCTACATCCTGAATGGTAATCATATTTAGGCTCTGTACTTAAATGGGTTATTATTCCATTTCATGAAAAAAGGAATGCTAAGACTAGAACAAGGATATAATTTCTGAAGTCTGAATGAATTAATTCCAGATTCAAATCTAAAAATGTGGCATTTTGGAAGAAACTCTACTTTGTGGCATTATTTTATAAACCAGAGGCAGCTTGCATAGGGGGCTGAGACAAAGCTGACTTCAAGTCCCATTGCTGCTACTTACAGCTAATAGTGATCATAGCACACAGCTAGTGTGACTTTTGGGAACGTTTCTAAACTTTTCGTATCAATTTTCACGAAAAATGAGGGCTATAACAGCAGTCGTCTCAAAAAGTTATTGCAGTTTATAGAGAAAGTGCATGCAGAGTACCTGACTTTGGATTAGTGTTGTCATTGGTGTTATTAGAATTGCTTACATTTAAAATAAATCACTCTTTTTCTTGTTTTTTTTTCCTGTTAAATATTCATCATGCCTCATCCGACCCCTATTCTAATTCCACTTTCTCATACACAACTCTTTAAGGCTCAAAACAGTTAAAATTACCCTTGGGGAATTTTCAGCACAGCATGTATTGGCAGTGGTGATATATTTCATCTGTGTACAGGCTACAAAATTATTTAGCAAAGATCTGGAAAATTTCATCAGTCTTACATCTATATTTGAGATTTAATATGTAAACTTCCTTGATTAGAAAGAGTTGACTTTCAAACATCCCCTTTAGGCCAGGCATGGTGGCTCACGCCTGTAATCCTAGAATTCTGGGAGGCCGAGGCTGGAGGATTGTTTGAGCTCAGGAGTTCGAGACCAGCCTGAGCAAGAGCGAGACCCCGTCTCTACCAAAAATAGAAAAAAATTAGCTGGACGTGGTGGCACATGCCTGTAGTCCCAGCTACTTGGGAGGCTGAGGCAGGAGGATCACTTGAGCCCAGGAGTTTGAGGTTGCTGTGAGCTAAGCTGATGCCACAGCACTCTAGCTGGGGCAACAGAGTGAGACTCTGTCTCAAAAAAAAAAAAAAATCCCCTCTGATATTTCATATTTCCTTCCCACCTTTAATTTTTTCTCCTTGGCACTTACCACTAACATATAATGTAATTACTTATGATGTTTATTGTTTAGCTCCTTCACTAGAATGTAAGCTCAAGCAGGGTTTCATACATAGTAGATGCTCAATAAATATTTGTTGAATGATGAATGAATTAATGAATGAATGAATTGTATTTGCAAAAGTAAACTCATTGTTTTCACATTTGTATGAAATTCAAGTATTTATTGGAGAGAATATTGCTATTATGTATAAACCACAGTAAATTTGAATCCAGATATTTGCCTTTATGAATATACCTGGGAGTTTCTAAGGATTAATCATTATACAGGTCATATAAGTTTAAGAGGGACAATTGAAGGTATCTTATCAAAAGTTACATCTTACCTAATAATTCCATGTTCTTACTACAACATCTTAGGTAGGTTTAAGTAGAAATTTATGTGAGAAGTCTCCATTGGTATTAGAAACACCTATTAAATGATACCTCTTTTTTTCTCTTTTTTTCTCCCTGCATGTAAGGAAGCACGTTTTTTTGTTAGGTCAATAGAACATTTGAAGCACATTCTTAATGCACATATTCAGAATGGTAAGTAAACTGATGTTAAAAACATCACTGATTTTAAAAAGGCATCCTGATTTAATCTAAAGATTAACATCTTATTAAATTTTTATTTGGGTGTCCTACAGTAAGCTAACATATTACTGTATTTTGCTATATGCAAAGAATTTGCTACTCTAACTACTTGGAAAAATGCTATCTGGAAAGGGGCAAGGGAGCTGGTAGTAATTTTCCCTTCTGTTCCCCAAGCTGACTACTGTTCCTTCCTTGGTATAATTAAGGGAGCTATTATGCATGAATCATTGATTCCCTCTTTAGTTCACAGGTAGAGAAGGAAGGAGGGATGGAATTGTCAAGAACTATAATTGTTGGTGAAAAGGCTTGGTAGCCAAAAGCCTAATAAGACGACACCCTAGAAACTATCTTGTGTTTCTTTTAATCAATGTGAATATTTTCCACTGGCTGTAAGACCTTGGGGATTGGTGATGTCTCCTTGAAAACAATGTTACAAATTATTGCAAAGAGCTTATAAACAGATTCCATTTGACAGATAGATGCATTTCGTTATAAGAATTAATTGAGGAGAGCACAACACTAAGCTAGTTAGTAACCTTAGTAAGTGGTGAGACTAGGTTTTAGGCTGGGTAAGAGGAGGTGTCACCTGATGTCTGTGTGATAAATTCCAGAGAATTCTACTTATTTCTTTTTCACCTGCATCATATTTTTATAGGTGGTATGAAGTCAAATCACAGAAATTGTAAAATGTCTCAATTTATGTTAAGAGAACTTGAAAATTATTTATTCCTCTCTTAGATCTTACCTTCATCCAAGAAAAAAAAGATTTGCAGTGACTCATTTGGACAGTATGCTCTCTAGATTATTTTATTCTTATTGATAAAATGAAGTTACTTCCTGACTTCTGGCTAGTATTTCTTTAAGTTAGGCATTTACTCATTTGTACCCGTGCATACTGAGTCAGCATTCTGGCTGCTTCACAGCCTACAAAGGGCCTCACTCCTGAGTACAGACTCAGCTACACGGGTAGTAGTAGCAGCATGTGAAATGCCATGGTTGCACTGCCTAATTGACTGCTACTTTGGAAATTTAATTTTAATGCCACAGCTTAGTGAATATGGAATTATAACGCCCAGATTTTTTATTTGGCTGGTTTTTTTAAAAAAAAAAAATTGTCTATTATTTATTTATTTTTATTTGTTTTATTTTTTCTTTTTGAGACAGAGTTTCACTCTGTTTCCCTGGCTGGAGTGCAGTGGCATCATCATACTTCACTACAACCTCAAACTCCTGATCTCAAGCAATCCTCCTGCCTCAGCCTCCTAAGCAGCTGGGACTATAAGCACATGCCACCACACCCAGCTAATTTTTTTATTTTTTGTAGAGACAGGGTCTCACTTTTGCTCAGGCTGATCTCAAACTCCTGACCTCAAGCAGTCCTCCCGCCTTGGCCACCCAGAGTGCAAGAATTATAAGCATGAGCCACCACGTCTGACCTTGTTTTGTATTTTAATACTTTTATATATATATTACTTTAGTTGGTCACATATGAAAAAATCAATTGATGGACACTGGGATTTTTTTTCTAGTGTTTGGCTGTTATGAATAAAGCTTTTCTCAACAATTTTGTATGTATCTTTTGTATTCATTTGTCTTGGGTGTATACTCAGCAATAGAATTGCTAGATGATAGGGTAGACTATTTAGCTTTAGTAGATACTGCAAGTTTTCCAAGTGGTTTTACCAATTTATTATCCCACCAGCAATGTGTGAGTGTTCCATTTGTTCCACATCCTTGCCAACACTTGATATTATCCTTTAAAACAATTTTTTTAGCCTTTCTGGTGGTTGTGTAATGCTAGCTCATAGTGATTTTATATTTCTGTCTTAACTAATGATGTGACTCTTTTCTTATGCTAATTGGCCATTTGGATATACTTATGCAGCCTAGTTCTGACTTTCATTAAAGATAAAGATTTCATTAACTCTACTAGTATTAGATAAGAGAAATGATATCTCAAGAAATAGTTTAATAAGCTTAAGGAAGATGTTATGTATGATGAAAGTGAGAGTATATAAACAATCTGTGTGCTACTTGTTTTCTAGGCATTGCGTTGATGATGTGGAATACGTTCTTAGTTAAACGTTTTTCTGCTGCTACATACTTAATGGATAAGGTAAAGTAATTTTAAATTTCATATACTGACTTCTTGTTTCTTTGGTTCCTTTAATTCATTGACTGATATTAGAAAAATTATTTATGACTGATATTAGAAAAATCGTTAGACTTTTTATTTTTATTTATTTTTTGCAGTGAGATGGTCTTGCTCAGGCTGGAGTACAGTGATGTCATCATAGCTCACTACAGCCTCAAACTCCTGGGCTTAAGTGCTCTTCCCACCTCAGCCTCCCATACTGGGACCAACAGGCACAAGCCACCACATGTGGCAGACTTTTATTTGATACTACATTTTATTAATGCTCAGATAAATGTAATTCCCAGTACTGCCATTTTAATGACATGAAGAAAAGCCCCAAATCCTCAGAAAGACAGTAATATAATGTAAAAAAAAAGCCTTAGGACTAGTGGTTGATTCAAGCAAGGATTTGCATTTTGTTTTGAATTAAGACCTGCAAATGTACACTTACTCGCCAATCTTTGGATGTAGGGCCAAGATACTTTCTTTGAATGAGGTTGATTGCAGTTCTACTTTGGTTTTCCTTCATAAACCTCACCTGTAATGCTTTGCCTACTATGTCTATATCCTGTTTCTTTAAAATTGCGATACAGTCTAAGTCCAGAATCTTCAGATTACTATAGTTTATTCACTAATCTTTGTAGTTGTTCCCTCTATATATAATCCAACTGACCTAGGTGTTAGTCTCTTCTATAAATCTTGTTAAAGCATTCAACACAGCATTCATATAAACAGCTCCTCTTTACTCTCATTTGTATTTCATCATTTAATTAAATTACGTAATTACAATGACATGTACAACCAGCATGAGTAGTTTTGGGAACAGACATAACATGTAAGCATAGAACTCAGCTGGCGGGAGCAGAGGCCACTAGCACGCTGGAGAGTAAGCCGCCTCGCCTCACGCGGAGGGGCTGGGAGCACTTGTTGGTATGTTTTACAGGACAGTCAAGAATGCAGGTTAATTTGGCATTGTTAAAGTGGATGTCAAGAGAATTACCACTGTAATGACAATGTGTTCTTTTAAATGTACAGTGACAGCCATTCCTGCAGCATGAACCGTGCTACAACTCAGACCCGCCTTAGGCCACTGCTCCCCTTGAAAATGTTTTCGTTGATGTTGTTGGTAACATTTTTCTGGTTAAATCTAGCGATTCTTTCCTCTGTGTCCATCTTCCTTGTCTGATTAACTACTTCTTTCTTGGAACTCACTTCTTTGGGTCTTTATGATGTTTTTCTACTATTTTACTTCACCTCTGACCACCCCGCTTTTTTTTTTTTTGAGACAGGGTCTTGCTCTGTCTCCCGGCAGTGACGTCATCATAGCTCACTGCAGCCTCAAACTCCTGCTGCAGCCTCCTGAGTAGCTGGGAATACGGGATGTGTCACCATGCCTGGCTATTTTTTTCTATTTTTAGTAGAGATGGGATCTTGCTCAGGCTGGTCTCAAACTCCTGAGCTCAGGCAATGACCACCTGTCTTTTAAGAGAATAGTAATAAAAAGTAATTCATATGTGTGTTGCTATTTACAATTTCACAGCATTCTCATATCCACAATAACATTTGATTCTTACAACTTTGATTTGGGTGAAAACAGTCCTGAACTAGGAAACAGATTTGTGATTATTCATTCAATAAATATTTATTATAATGTCTTATCTTTCATGCGCCATGACTGTGCTAGGTTCTGTGGTTGAACAGATGAAAGTCACACTCCTGGCCCTAAAAGAACATAGTCTAAAAGACAGGTAAATAGATATTAGGAGCTTTTAGAGCTTAGAAGAGAAAGTAAATAACCAGACAAGGAGAAGACTTCTAACTTGAATTCTGGGAAGATAAGTATGTATGAACCAGTAAAAAGTGGGTGAAAAGAGAATGTATTCCAGCAAAAAGACCTGGAGACATGAGTTAGTTTGTTGGATTTAGAGAACTGCAGCTAAGTATGGCTGGAACACAAGAAGAAAAGAAAAGCTGAGGTGAAGAATTTTCTGTGCAGGTGGTGGATTTTGGATTTTCTCATAGTATGCATAAACTGTGTAGCGTAGGCTCTGGCACATATGGTAAGGGCTCAGTAATGGTAGCTGTTATTTTATATTGAAGACATTGGGGTACTTTAAAGCAGAATAATTATATGCTTAGATTTGTGTTTAAAAAGATGATTCTGGCAACAGATGAAATATCTTTGAATTGGAGTGAGCTGAGCCTGGTTGTTCAATGGCCATTGCAGTAATCTCAGCGGGAGGTAGTGAGGTGAAGAGTCTTTTGTACTGGAGTCCCTTCTGCACTGTTTCCTATGAGTGTCTCGTCCTATCAGGTAACGTTCCTGAGGACAGATCTTTCACCTCCCACTTACTGCCCTGTAGACATAGCCAGCAGAATGTTAGTACCTACTTACTGAATCAAGGAAATCTTTCTGAGATAGGAATAGCACTCCTGTCTGCGTTAAGAGTGTTTTTCCTTCTTTCTGACCACTTCAAATTACTGTATGTCTTTATCAACTTGCTAAATTCTTAGTCCCTCTTTATTAGTAGCTTCGAGTTTGGCTCTGGGTTTTGAGGCAACATAGTTATTTGCACAAAGTAAGGACTGGATTTTTAGATAGTTTTTTCTTATTTAATAAGTTCAAAAATATATAATTTATGTTTGAAAAGGATTATTTGTGAGCCCAGGGTGATATATTTAAGTTCCACTACAAAATTAATTGCTTCTACTGTTGGTAGAAGCCACAGTTAACTAACGAGAGGTTGTCACGTTTATTTGTAGCTGCATATATAGTTTTTAAATTTGGTTACTTTATACTTTATATACCGTAGGAATGCCTTTTGATTTAAATTATTAAGTATTACAGCATTTTGTGTCTTTTTTTCTTAGGTTGGAAAAGCACCAAAGGATAGGTTATGCCGAAGGGTAAGTGATCTCCCATAATAATTATTATATAATTACAGTTGTTAATCCTGCACTTTATATAGTACCTTATTAACCATAGGGGTGAACTTTGCTTTTTACCAATTTGATGACATATCTGGAGATAAGAAAAATGGAAAGAGAATACTTATATTAAGGAAACTGATCATGAACTATGGCCAATTTTAATTTAGCTTTCCAGATTGTCAGCATGTTTAAGCTAAGTTTTCATAAGATGTGCTCGACTTTGGACTGTGGACAGGAGCATAACATGCTACCATTGCTGCATATTTTTTCTCTACTTCAGATTAGAAACTTATAATAGAAGCATCTAACATCAAATTGAAGTAGTTTCATATGAATAGTGAATTTGGTTTACCTATATGTAATAACCATTATATAGATAGAACATTAGTCTTAAATAATATTCCAATCCACAGATACTGGGTTTATATTGAGTCCAGTGATTAATAGTGCTAGTAGATTTTGCTTAGAAATTTGAAATGTTTGTATTACAAATATCTTTAAGACATAATTGGGACACATGAATCCAGGCCCTCAGTTCCCAAAAAATCACCATTGTTGTAGAATTATTCTGATGTGTTCTTAAGAGTGGTTGTATGTCTAGTTATATATGTGCCCACACACTCTCTGAATTATTTACTTTGAGGCTGTGAGGAATGTATTGGTTGTTAGTTTCAAAAAGATTGCACGCAAATGCAGTGACCCCTTGGACAAGTCCTATAAGGGAGTCAACGGGAACCATCTGTTGCCCACAGCATGAATGTGGTGTTTAGTTCTCAAGCTTGGGATTCTAGTTTTGTTCTGAGGGTTCAGTTCAGTCCTTAAAAGACGCTCTGAAACCACACCAGGCTGTTTTCTTAGAACTTTTTGAGTCGGACTCTTATGTGTACATCTTCCATGTACCATTATTGGGCTATCAAATGCAAACTGAACAATGAGAACAGGAGTGCCGCCATCTGTAGTAACTGATGAGAATGCATCTTTACAATACATAAAAAATGTTAATTTTTAAAAGTTGATAGTACCACTTTTTAAAGCCTAATTTTAAAATTAGTTGACTCTAAAGAATCTAAAAGAAGGAATTTAAATGTGCTAATGCCTTGACTTTCAAATTCTTGCCTATTTAGTGCGGAAAGTCAGTTAAACAGGTGTGTTGTATTCTATTTTTTGTTTTTGTGATAGTAACTATAGCAGTTTTGTTGCAGGGCCTAATTGTTTTCCTTTTTAAAAACAGGATGTGGGAATGAGTGACACAGCAATGACATCTTTCCTTGGCTCTTGCTTGGATCTTCTTCAGACTTTAATGGAGGTAAAAGAGGTATATTATTATTCCAAACTGCTCCGAAGATACTATTCTGAAAATCAGTGGACTTAAGAAAGGGCTGTTTTAATGAAATTGTTTCTCATTTGTTCATTTGAACTTTTGACTTAAGCCTAAAACGGAGTGATGTTTTCTTCTTAAATTGTTACTAAAATTAAATTTTGTGTTTCTTATTACAATTTTAGGGGGTATGGGTTTGCACTTTGCTGGTAATAAATTCATAAGGATATTTGTGAGCTATTAGTTTTCCAATTCTGAACACAGTCCTTCATTCTTAAAACCTGTAGGCAGATGTTAGCAGGGATGAAATGCAGGTCCCTGTCCTGGATACTGAGGATGCTTGGCTCTCCGTGGAAGGACCAATCTCAATAGTGGAACTGGCCCTTGAACAGAAACACATCCACTACCCTCTGGTGGAGCACCATTCCCTCCTGTGCTCCATCTTGTATGCAGTCATGAGGTTTTCTCTGAAGTCTGTGAAGCCACTTTCACTTTTTGACAGTAAGGTAAGTACCTCAAAGGATTTCAGAGTTATTTTAAAGCTGCGAGTTTAGCAGACACATGGATTTTCTTATTTAATAGAAGTTATTCAGTACTTCTGTGACTTGTGTAGAATAATTCATTGTGAGGTTCCAACTCTTTTATTCGCTGCTTGATTCCATTCTTCTGATTTACCCTACATGTTGATGTCCCTTGGAGTTTTGCTTTCTCATGTCTGCCTTTCTCATTCTCCATGTTCTTCCTGGATATACGTATTTTTCCCTCTTATATATCTCTAGGTCTGACCTATCCCCAGAGTTTGAGGCGTATGTTACTATTGAACATGTCTCTCTGAATGTCCTATGGGACTTCAAACACTTCACATCTAAAATATATCTGCAAACCCTCACCCCCATCCTGCTCCTGACCTAAATCTACTGTTCTCCTGAATTCCCTGGCTTGGTCATTTGATTAATGATGTCATCATTTCTGCACTGGCAAAAACTAGAAATCTTGAAGTGTTCTGGCTAATTCCCTACTTCTAGCTAATTTACTTCATTGTAAATTCGTTCTTGTAAATCTCCTTACATTGTATCTATCTGTTCCTCTCCAGCATGGTAGCCCTCGTTCAGGCCTCATCATCTTTCCCTCGGCTGACAGCAGCCCCTTCCTCATCACCCTGCCTCCAGTTTCTCTCTCTCCAATGCCATGCTGCGAGGGCTGTCTTCCCAAGACAGAGGTCTAATCCTGTTAGTTCCATGCCTGAGACTTGGGCTCTCCTGCATGATCCAGTCCAAACTTGTTAGTGGAATATGTAAGAGACCTTCACAATTTGGCTGCTGTGGATAGTAAAACCCTTCTCTTCCCCGTGCAGGTGTCAAATGAGAGACAGACACAGGATTCAGACCACTGGAGAGAAAAATGTCAACTTTATCACTCAGTGCCTTACTGCTAGAAGCTAGGCTGGAGAACACCTGGTGGGAAAGTGGGTTTATCATTTCCCCCTTTTGTGAGAGACTTGCGCACTCAAGGACAGGCACAGCTGGGGCCCCTGAAGGCTTCCCTTGAAGTACCTGCCCTATAGGAGCAGAGAATGTGCTCTCCATGTGGCAAGACTGCCTTCCTAAAGAGGGAAAGCAAGGGGCTGTTGAGGATGTTCAGCTCCTTCTCCTAAATTCACCAGTCCATCCTAGGGAGGAGTGAGTGTGGGGTGAAGCAGGAGCCCTGGGAATATTATCCTAATAGAATCCCTAAAACATGGAAACATGGAACCAGGAGGCTCCCCACAGACATTACTCACTTTTCCTGTTTCATCAGCGTCCTCTCCTTCACCCTGGCTGTGACTACTGTTAACCCTCCATTCCTCAGAGAAATCATACATTTCATTACTTCTTGCCTTCATTTGTGTTACTCAGTTTTCATAGGCAGCTATTTTGTATGGCCAACTCCTTTTTATGTTTCAGGTTTTAATTGTCATCTTCTCTTCAAAGTCTTTGTCTACATTCCATGAACTTAACACCTCTTTACTGTGTTCCCATGTCCATGTGCCATGCCAACCACGTAACAGGAGCTTAAATGTTTAATGCATTTATAGTTAAGGAGATGTTAAAGAAAAGTTACATGGCAGTAGTATGCAGAAGAGACGAAGACATAGTAGAGTATGGGAAACCCTTGAAAGTGGGAGCTGGTGAGGATGTGGACTCAGGGGAGGTAACAAACTCATGAAGGGATTTGGAGGAGTCAGTAGCTGAATAGGAGATTGGGTATAGTGCTCAAGGAGATGGAAGGGGTTACAATTAAATCCACTTTCAAGCTTTGGAGACTGGGTATACCATTTACAAGGAAGCCCATTTAAAACGATTTTGGACATGTTAAGTTTGAAGGTATAAACTAAGCAGAAATAATACGTTTTGAGAAATTTTTTTTAATCAGCAACACTTAATAGATTCCAAGAGTTTATTTTTGAAAGATAGAGTAGGAGAAGTCTGATGACAAATTTTCATCTTCCTAATAAAATAACATTACGTATTACTTATGTTTTATGTAAAGATTTTGAATGGATTCTTGTATCTTTCATTTAAGATTGTAAAAGAAAAGGGTACTTAAAAGTTAAAAAAAAAATACCAAAATTAGGTGCACAGCTCAGTACTTCCCTCAAAAAGGGACTTTGTAAAACCAGGACATGTCCAGAATTGGACCAGCACAGTCATGGTGTTAAGTCTCAACCCATATCATGCTGAGATGGCCTCAGACAGCTGCGTGTCTCTCATCTCCATAGACTGCATAGAGAGGTAGTGTGGTTTGGTAGCTGGTGAAACAGAATCCCAGTGTTACCATTTGCTAACTAGAATTATTTAGTTTCTTAGTCTCAGTTTTCTCATTCAGAAAATGGAGGTAATTCTGTTGCTTACCTCAAGGTTGTTGTGAGGGTTAATTGACCTATTCAACATAAAATAATCAGCAGTGTTTGGAGCACAGTAAATAATAAATGGTACTGTAATACCCTTAATATCTAAGACCACCAAGGAGGAGCTACAAAGTAACAGATTGTGGGTGAGTGTACAGTAAATCTCTCAAACAGTGATGTCTAAAATATGATGGGTTCCTCTGGGAAGTCTAGTATTTATCATCACTGAAGGATGAAGCTCTAGCCTACTTGGCAGTCACACTAGCTGACCTACACTCATAAATGATTAGGTATGGAAAGTGTATTAGAAGATATACTGGATGACTTGTCTGTAGAAGAAGAAAGAGTAACTCAAGTTGGTGGAGTCACCCGCAACCTGGTTGGAAGTTGTGGGCCTGGGACTAGCGCCTGGGTCTTCCAGCTTAAAGGCCAGTGTCTTTGCTCTGTAGTTCATTTCCTTCCAAGGAGCTTCTGAAGTTGTTTTCTGATACTGTTTTGACTCATCAGACACACATTCATTCTCTTAAACAAGGTGTTTTTAAACAATTCAAGTATTTTTAAAAGGATTCAGAGTACATGTATTATGATTTTTAAAAGGATTCAGAGTACATGTATTATCTATTATTGCAAAACGAATTATCTCAAAACTTAGTGGCTGATGACAAACATTACTCATAGTTTTTGTGGGTCATGAATCTGTTTTCCCCTTAGTAGGTGCCTTTGGCATAGTCTCTCATGTGGCCATAGTTAGGATGCTCACTGGGGCTATGGTCTCATCTAAAAGGTCAAATGGGATGGGGGTAGAATAATTCACTTCCAAGCATGATTGCCAAGTTGGCAAGAATCAATTCTTTGCCACATGTACCTCTCCATATGTGGCTCACAGCATGGAGCTGTTTCCCTCAGAGTGAATGAGAATGAATGTGAGTGTTCAATGCAGTAGAAGTAAATCTTGGAAGTGACATGCTGTCATCTCTACCTAATTCTATTTACTAACAGCAAGTCACCCAGCCCACATTCAAGGGGAGGAGTCCTCATAGGCACAAATACCAGGAAGGGACCACTGGGGACCATCTTAAAGGCTGCCTTCTACATACTAGATAATTGTTATAAAAATTAAATGAACAAAAGTCTAAAATCTTATTATGCAAAGAGAAAATAAAAATTAACCCTGAGTTATTCCTGATTAAATGGCTTAATGTTTTTTTTTCATCTTTCCCTTTTTCTCTACTTAATAATCCACACTTACCAGTTTTCTTGATCTCTTTCTGTTTAGGGAAAAAATGCATTCTTCAAAGACCTAACTTCAATTCAGTTATTACCTAGTGGGGAAATGGATCCAAATTTTATTTCTGTACGACAACAGGTAAATTACAGCTTTTGGATTTCATCTTTGTTTCTGGGAAAAACCATAAAGCAAAAATCTATTTGGCCTTTAAAAGGATGACCACTTTAAGAGTATTCTTGAGAGCTAGTTTCCCTTTAAATTATGTGTTCCTTTTTTGATAGTTACACAGTTTTAACATAAAAGCCACTATAATTGACAGAAAAGCCAACAATTGCTGTGATATTTTTAATGAAACATGCTAATAAGACATTGCTGTATCTCTTCTCCATTTTCAAGTTCTTATTGAAAGTTGTCAGTGCAGCTGTCCGGGCACAACATTCAGTCAGAAAGGACAAGGATCCCTCAGAAGAGGCAACAACCACTCCTTTCGGGAAAGACCAAGACTGGCCAGTTCTAGCTGTGGACTTAGCCCACCACCTTCAAGTTAGCGAGGATGTTGTCAGACGGCATTATGTGGGGGAACTCTACAACTATGGAGTTGACCACCTAGCAGAAGAGGTAATCGTGACCCTATGAATGTTAATTGAGCTCGTTATAAAATTGATGAGTGGAATAAAGCATCAGTAAAGTTTCCAATAAAGCTTTTTGCTCTTCCTTTTGTTAGAATTTCCAGGTACAAAAAAAGAACAATAGAATATTGAAATATAAAAATATAATCAAGTAAATTCCTACAGGGTGCCAGGCCTGCTCTGGGCACAGGGGTGTAGCAGTAAACAGAACAGGCACAGGAGCAGAAAAGCATGCTAAATTTTGTATTGAGTGACAAGTCCTATGAAGAAAATAAACAGGATCATAGGAGTAAACAGGAGCTACTACAAGAGGGTGGTCAGAGAAAATGACAACTGAACTGAGCCCCTAAGGATAAGCAGCAGCCAGCCACTCAGAAAACTGGGCAACAGTGCTTGAGACAGAAGTCACAAGAAGTACAAAGGCCCTGAGGTAGGGACCAGTGGGACTAGGTCCAAGACCAGAAAGGCATATGGCTGAGCAAACAGGAAGCAAGGGGTAAAGTATGAGAGGAGGCGAGGCGGCTGGCGGGGGCCAGGTTATAGGTCTCTGAGTCCATGGTTATTATTCTACGTGTATTCAGAAGCCATTAGAGAGTTTTAGGTAGTCACGACATGATCTAATAAAATTCCCTTTGTCAAAAGCTTGAAAATGACACATTGTTTAGTAATACTGGATGGAAAAATAAGGTGATGAGAGAAGAAAAATTAGCCGATGAGCAGAAATTCAGGTTTAAATGCTAAGTTTGATTTGGATTTACCTTTGGTTGTGTCCATGGCCACAGCCCAAAAATGAACTAGAATCTCTTCACTGGCAAACCTCCCCGCCTTTCCTAAAGAAAAAGTAAATCTGTTAGCTCTGACTATATCGTTTCCCCACGTCCCTGTCCTCAGGCCATTCTACAGGTTCACGACAAAGAGGTCCTAGCCTCTCAGCTGCTCGTATTGACGGGGCAAAGGCTGGCGCATGCGCTTCTCCACACGCAGACTAAAGAGGGGATGGAGTTGCTCGCCAGACTCTCGCCCACACTGTGCACCTGGCTGAAAGCAATGGTGAGTCCAGGAACAGAATATCAGACGGGTCACTGGATGTTTTCGTAAATGCCTGTTTAGTAACAAGTATGAAGAAAATTTGAATGACTAGTTTAATTCACCCAGTTTCAAAGAAAACATTTTTATTGGGAAATAACTGTTTAGTCAGTAACTATTGTGTCATTTTGTGTAACTAATAGGTTGTTTTTGTGTCCTGTTTGTAGGATCCCCAGGATCTTCAAAACACAGAAGTGCCAATTTCGACAACAGCGAAACTAGTAAATAAAGTAATTGAGCTTTTACCAGAAAAACATGGGCAGTACAGTCTCGCCTTACACCTCATTGAAGCCGTGGAAGCCATATCCATTCCTCCTTTATGACACTCATCCTCTGGAAATAGTCTCAAACTGTGTGATTACAACACGAATTACTGCATGGTTATTTTACATAGTAAGATCTGGAATTTTATGGAGAGTATGTCTTTTTTCCTTTTATAAAAAAAAAATACATGTAACTTTTAGAAAGTGCAATCCTGGCTAAACTTCACTTCCTTGGTTAATACTGAAGATAAAATATAAACAAATCAATTATCCTACAATTAATACAGACGTTTTACTGTTTATTTCTAATTCAAACACTGAAGTAGCTTTACTGTTAAACTTTGCTATTTAAAATTGGTTATAATTTACAGATTATGTTATAGGATTCTATATTTCACATCTAAAATGTTGTTGTTGTAATTAAATTTAAATGTGTTCATGTACAGTCCCCACCAGTAGAGTTAGATACATCCCATTGTTTTAATAAATGTTATGAAAATGCTTTTGTTATCATGCTTGAAACCCCATACTGGGCTGCCACCCAGGAGTTCTGAATGCTGGAAGGTTCCTTTCCTAGAGGTTCTGCTGTTGCCATCAGAGGAGGATGGCCTTGCTTGAGGAGGAAGAATGGATTCAGGATCATCCTATTCATCAGAAGGGACACTCAACAGAACCCTTAACCTGTTGTACTTGCCAAAATGGAGAATCTGAGATGCAAAGGATGCAGCAAATTAATTATCATGTAAGTTACGATTTGCTCTTGCCAAGTTGCAAAGTTGTATCCATATCAGGTAATTGTAAAAATGTATTATCTTGTAAAACTTATGTAAAAAAAAGGCAAAGATACTAAAAATTTTTAAGTCCAACTTTATTTTTCCTACAAGTGTTTAGAAATGTCTACTTCTGGGATTTGGTAATGTTTTCTGTCCTTTGGAACAGTACAGAAAAAAATGCTTAGTGGTATATAAAGCTTTAGCAAACCTACCTCACAGCTGGGTTGAGAGGATAAAATACAACTAATTTTGTACCCTGTAGTGCCTAGAGCAGTCCAAGTGCTAAATAAATATTTATTTAAACCAAACTGTAGCCATTTGGGAGGCTGAGGTGGGAGGATTGCCTGAGCCCAGGAGTTCAAGGCCAACCTTGGCAATATAGTGAGACCCTTATCTCCCAAAACAAAAACAAAAACCCCCCAAAACTCTGTAAAAAAGTGCTTTAAGCTCTACAAATACCAAGTATTTATTACAGCCTGTCTTTAGAATGTAGCCCTACAGGGCAATTACTAATATCTGTCATAGATCACCATTGTTATGATTCATAGTAAAGTAACTCACCGTGATACAGAGGCGTGTTTCTTCACTTCCTTGTAAAAAGCCAACTCTAGCAACTGTACAGGGTTGAGGAGTGTATGTCCTTTAGGGACATACTCCTGATGTTTGAATTAATAGATCACATCCAAATAAGAATCTAACTGGCTAAAACTTAGTAATAACTGTTTAAGTAACTATCAAATTTAAACTCTTGCAAGATAAATTTTTAAGATGCCATGAGTATTTTATTTGGGGTAAGGACCTGTGAGTCTGATTCAGGCACATATTTGGTAGATTCGCAGCATTGCAAAGGGCCTTAAGCTAGTCCAACCTCCCAGCCTCTGCTTGGATTTCCACTGCCCCAGCCAGACACATTCTAGAATTCTTGTACACATATGTACCTTTATAGAAATAGTCACTTGTTATTTATGTTCTAAGAGATTAGTTCTCCTTGTGGTTTTTCTAAATACTTTGAAAGTAGTATGAATTTAAGGAGGCTGGTCCAAGAAACTTAGAATTCTAGGCATTTTTAAAGATTAAATCCTCAATTCCATTATCCCTTTAGTGGGGGATAGTTAAGCATTTTAGATAATAAAACTGGGTAAACTTACTCTGGTAGGACACATAAATCTTGGAATTGCTGAGAATAATAAGCTGAAATATGACTTACAGAACCATAACACAAATCATTGACTCTCTAGTTAGATTTGGTACCTTAAAATTTAACATTCATAGAATTTTAACAAGTTGAATTTGGAGTTGTATGGTTAAGAAAATCAGTTAAAATACTACTCCATCAAGAAAAATACTACTTCATCAAGGACTTTTAAAATAAATATGAAAGGAAGAAAGAAAAATAAATACGTATGTATTTAATTATTTAAATATTTAAATATGTACATTCCATAACAATGAAGAGCCACAAATAAAGGAGTTAGATTTTATGTAGAATGGGTGGTTTCTGAAACAAAGGTATGTGGCGCTTACTGCAGTTACTGATGGGAAGCCTGTATCAGTCAGTAGTGTTTCCCTAGATATATTCCCACCATCCCCCGACATCTTTCTTCATTAATGTTAAATACATTTTTTATCTTGTTAAATTAATTCTATTGTATAATGCTGAAGGAAAACAAAAGTATTAAAATAATTGTAACTTCTCCATTATAGGTTGCGTTTAGATGTAGAACTAGAGGGGCCAAGATAAATATAGGTAAAGAGGTAATATAGAACCAAGCTTCTAAACACTTCGTACTTTTGCAAAAAGAACAAAAAGTTTCACCTTAGTTATAAAAATTCATCTATGGTAAAAGTAAACACTGTTACATTTAACTTGCTTTTTAAAAGCATGGTTAATTGCAATCTAAAATCACAAAAACAGATTTAATAATACTAGGCTTACATTAAATATAACATTCACTTAGAGGAGTTGTTGTGGTCCATTTCATTTGTGAGAGAAAAATATTTTTACAGTCCACTTGAGCAACAGGAAAAGCCATCTCTCACCCTGATAGAAATGGGTTTGCTGGGCTTCTGAAAGTTAGATTTCTGCTGAAAAGAATTGGCCATCCTTAAAAGAGTTCAATCCAATGCTGGATTGTTTATAAAATGAATATTATTTATCTATTGTATTGTAAGTAGTGAAATTCTGTATATACTGCTATTTTCTGTGTCTGTTTATTGTTGTGAACCTATATATATTAGTGAAATAAATTTTCAGCTTTCATGTTGTTTCAATATTCATAAGTATAAGTATTCTCATCTTTGATAACAAATTCCCCTCTTTCTAATCCAACCCCAAAACTAGCTATTCTGAAAAGGCTGATGTTCACCAGTGGGCAGAATGAAATGACTTTTTTTAATCTCAAAGGAAACACACCTTTGCCATTCCCCTTCAAAACGACACTTATTTTCATTTGATATCAACAACTTCTGCACCAACATCAGGCAGTAGTTTTCCAGAATGCCTTTATTTTCAGACATCATAGAACTTAAATACTGAGTCAAAAATATTTATAAAATATAAAACATTTTCTGTTCAGCCATATTTGAAGGCAAGCTGAATATGTGTCTGTGTTCTGAATAAGTATGTTACGGATTTAGAGATGTATATCCATCCACATATATGTATTTCTGCATGTATATATACATAGTTCTTTCTCTAGTTACAGGAAATATTTGTTTTATCATTTTTATTTTGACCCTCATCCTCCATCATTTACTCTTCCACCCATTACCTAGATCTTGGATTTCTTTCCAATATTGTAAACAACCCATCTAAACTTGCAGCCTGTACTGTCAGGAGGGTTCTTGCTCAGAGAGCTGTGAACATCAGGGTACTATTTTCCACCAACAACTTCTGCACATCGAGGACAGAGTGTATCTGAAGACTCAGCTGTGTACTTCCAACAGCGAGGGCATTTTTCTTTGGTAGTTGGCATGACAATTACTTTGTATGAAGACTCTTCACGAATATCACCACCTATAAAAGAAAAATGCATCAGTATTTCTCATAGGCCATTCAACTTGTATCATTATTTCTTAATAGGTTTACAGGGGCTCCTTTTTCAGAGCTTGCTTTCTCCTTCCTGCCGCAGTAAAGCTTGTCAGATACTGCCCCATCTGTCCTATTGCCTAAATAGCCAAGATAATGGGGTCATAAACCTGAACTGAAGGGAGCTGAGGAATCTGAGACCCTGTAACTTGGTGAGATTAATTTTTCCTCAAGTCACTAAGTTCTGTATCTACTCAGGCAGAACAGGCCTTCTGGCTCTGAATCTGAGTATAGGTCTGATGAATAACACTGCCTCTCTCTCCAGCTACATACTTGACTAAGAATTTTAAAAAGCCAAATTACAGTGACAGCTGCAGTGTCCCCATTCAAAACTTCTTGGTTTGGACAAATGGAACCAAAAACTTCTCCACCATTAACTCTTAGATCTCAGACTGATAAAAATAAAGTAAATTATTTTCTAGTCGTTGTACAGAGAATGTACATTAACATTATAAAAAGCAAATTAAGCCAGAAACTTTACTAATACATGGTCAATGTTGCCAAGCCCAAATTTGAACTGATGCCTATAAATTAGCTGCCCATCTCCTGCTAGTACCTGAAAGCTATTACGAAAACGTAAGCAGCACCACCATTGCCCAAATATCTGCTTCTTACTCTGTTAATGCTACTCCACCTCCATCAATAAAGATGACTCAGGGTTGATAAAATCTCCTATAACAGAAATTTCAACAAAAAGCTCACTTATAAAAGATACCATGGTGAGAATGAATTCAACAGAATTGGTTCCTTAACCCTTCATTAAGAATGGCTAAATACTCATGCCTGTAATCCTAGCACTCTGGGAGGCTGAGGCGGGAGGATCGCTCAATGTCAGAAGTTCAAAACCAGCCTGAGCAAGAGCGAGACCCCTGTCTCTACTAAAAATAGAAAGAAATTAATTGGCTAACTAAAAATATATATAGAAAAAATTAGCCAGGCATGGTGGCACATGCCTGTAGTCCCAGCTACTCAGGAGGCTGAGGCAGGAGGATTACTTGAGCCCAGGAGTTTGAGGTTGCTGTGAGCTAGGCTGATGCCATGGCACTCTAGCCTGGGCAACAGAGTAAGACTCTGTCTCAAAAAAAGAATGGCTAAATAATATTTTAATTTGGGGTGTGCATAATAGGAAAGTTTAAAACTATGGGGAAGAGTAGGCAGGGCCCAGCAGTACTTGGGTACTAAGTATCAAAGGACAGGGACCCAAAAGGGAAAAGGACAAGCCAGATGAACTTCACATACAGTGACTATTATTTTTTCAAAGGACATAAAGGAATCTCCCTCTTCTAGCCTTCAGTTCCCAAGATCATCAGGTAGGACACTTTCAAGAGCTGGCTGAGAAACTTGGCACTGGTTTATATTATTTCCATGGAAAGATGTAATCCAAATATGTGTCTGCCTATAGAATAAATTCAGTACACGGGAAAGGTGGAGATGACCTATAATTATTCAATTCTCTAGATATCATCACTTGTTACGTCCACCTCCTTCTTACCTTCTAAATTGATGAGGAATTTCCCATTAAGCTCAATTACATCTGCAGATAGCTCTCGTGGTTCCTGAGCCAGTAAAGTTGATTCGGAAGCCATCATCAATTCAGTCAACTGGGAGGTACTGGAAGTCTCCTCAGCTTGTAGCATCTGGAAGTAAATGTGTGAAAGTCACTGATTAAATCAAATTTTACCATGAGCTGGGGTTAAAAGAATAGACCCTTTGATACCATACATCCTGAGCTAATATTAATAAATCATTAATTCTTACTAGTATAAAACTAAATATTTCCATCAACAGTACTGACTAAGAATACACCCTACGCCAGGTACTTCACTTTGCTTGATGCTAAATGTTTCTTATTTCTAATTATCACAAAGAATATATATGGTGTTTATTATTCTCACTTTACAAATGAAGAAACAGGCAAAGAAGTTAACTTGCCCACGTTTCTCAATCAGTAAGTGGCAGACCTGCAACTCCAGTCCAGGTTTGTCAGCCTCAAAGCCCATAAGTTTTTCTCCCTGTGTTATGCTTCCTACACTGGGAGAGGGATTAAGATACTATTTCAACAAAGACCTGCTTTTATCAAGGTAAACGAATGGTGGCAATGTGAAGAATACACAGAAACCTTCTAAAGCACACTGTTCTTAGATGTTTGATGATAATGATTTTTACATTTTTCATTGTAATTTTGATCTTTCAAAACGAGTTTGTGAGCTAATATAGACATTTCTTTTTTAAAAAAGCCTAGGAGAAAACAGGAGACTCAAAGAGATTAATTTGGCTTTAACAAGTTCATGCAATTAGTAATTGATAGAACCAAGACTCCATCTGACAGCCACTTGGTGTGATTCCCAAGGAAAACACATTCATGCATTCATGTTTTTGAAAATCCCAAAGTATTTTTTCTAATATAAATGATCCAAAACAAGCTATATTCTTTTCAGCTTATTACTTAGAACAACTGAAGTCAGGGGAAACATAATACATAGAAAAAAAGCCCAAGACTAGGCTGTGTATCTTTGGATAGGTCACAGCTTCAGTGGTCCCTCGTGTATAAATGAAGCAGTCAGAGCTTCCCAACTTTTAAGTTTTAAAATGTGAACATCTCATCTATTTTCTCTATTATCAGTAATCTTCTTATACCTACTAGGTATTTCAAGCCTAAAATCTTAATCACTCTAATTATTAAAAATTTAAATTCAGCTTACCAACCAAAATGAAATGGGTATGTTTTAGAAAACGGATACCAGTAAAACTTTAGAAAAAGATATTCACTGCCAATTATCTTCTTAAGCATTTAGACTAAAGAAGAATCTCAAGGCATTATGTTAAGCTATAAACCAACCTGGCCAATCAATCCCTAAGAATCCCAAGAAGAAAATTCTGATGGCCTTTTTAGAAATAAAAATAGGATGAATGCTTTGAGATGCATGTGATAATTTGCTGTAGCAAATGAATTTTCTCCAGATCTCACAAAATAAAAATGGAAACTATTTTGGGATTTGTTTGGAATCTGTTCCAAATGGACAAAATTCTCAGAAAACCAGACCCTTAGTTAAAAAATCCCAATTTTTATGTATTCTAATACTACTGCCATTGATCCATGTCACCTATCTTCTAAACAGCCCTGAGGGCTTTCACTCTCAACAGAACTTCACTGCACCGTCCCTGTCCCTATAAAGTAACATGCGCATGTTACACTGCAGAGTATGTTTTAGAAGAATAGGGAAAGGACACAGAAGTAGGAAACAAAGGATCTGATAATATCGGATTCGAAGACAGAAATCCTAATTTCTAAATTAAAAAAAAATTTTAGATATTTTTTAAAAACAAATTTCAGGTGAAACCATATAATATTAACATCATTTCAAAAGGTACAGATGGCTGCATACCTCTATTATCTCAAAAAGCAGGCCAGGTTCTATCACAACGACAACCTTGTACTCGGCTGCATTTTTGCCAGGGATGCTTCCAAGAAATGAATCCCGCATCGCGCACGCACCCTCCACCGCTTCCTCCAACCCAGGCTTCTTCCAGATAGAACTTGTACTAATCCACCCGGTACGAAAAACACTCTTGGGCTCTTAAGAAGAAGAGAGAAAAGTAAACCGATTTACATATATCCTAAACTGTATATAAAGCTCTATCATTAAACACTGACCATTGATGGGGAACAACGATTGTTATTCATGGTAATCATGTGATCAAATATTATGGAGCCATCCTAAATATTTATAAAACATTTCTATCAGCACTGGGAAATACTTATGTTACATTTAAACAAAAATGAAAATATACAGTCAGATCTCAAAGAAAAAAAGGACACGCAGAAAAAAATGAAACAAACATCCAACATTAACAGTCGTTGTCTATGTGTAGTAAGATTATGAGTGACTTTTCCCCCTTTCTCTACTTCTCTAGTTTCTAATTTTTATAGTAGCTTAATACACTCAGAAGGAAAAAAATCATAAAAAGATTCACTAAAAGACATTATATTTTCCATTTTAAAACCTAAAATATATTTCAGAACATTTGTAGAGGTATTTAGGAAAAGTGATTTCTCAATACTGTCAAGTTGCTAATACATTTCAGAAAGCACTAGAGACAGCTCGGAGACCATTCTGAAATTCATCCTACTCCTTCCAAATAGGTGCAGAAACTACTGAATGACCAAGATGCATTACATCACACAGTACTCATCGCAGATGAGTAAGTGCCCCTCATATGAAGTAGATAAAATCAGAAACTGGACCTTTATTGGAAATCTTTCTCATTGAGAGAACAAATTAAATATTCCTTACCTTTAAAATAAGGGATGTGCTGGAATACCTCTTCAGCCAAGTGAGGAAGAATGGGAGCAAAAGAACGAACTATTACATCCAGAATCTCAGCTAACGCAGTCTGACACGAGCGTCGTTTGGGGTCATTTTCCTTTTCACAATAGAGCCTGGACAAAAACAACATATCAGCACCGACCACACGATACAAGACGGGATCTGCCTCGAGTTGGGTTTATTCCTACAGTGGCTAATCCTATGGCTCTGATCATCTTCTAATTAAGAAGAAAATATACTGTCATACAATTTTTTTTTTTTTTTTGAGACAGAGTCTCACTCTGCTGCCTGGGCTAGAGTGCCGTGGCGTCAGCCTAGCTCACAGCAACCTCAAACTCCTGGGCTCAAGCGATCCTACTGCCTCAGCCTCCCGAGTAGCTGGGACTACA
>CAUYRT010059479.1:0-74226 GCA_963574885.1 Lepilemur ruficaudatus | reverse complement strand
ACACACACAGTCATGTAACTACCACCACAATCATGATACAAAACATTTTCAGTACCCCAAAACTTCTCTCCTGTGCCTTTGCTGTTGGTCCCCTCCTCCCACAGCAGCTCTTTCTAACCACTGATCTGCTTTTTTTTTTTGAGACAGAGTCTCACTCTGTTGCCCGGGCTAGAGTGAGTGCCGTGGCGTCAGCCTAGCTCACAGCAACCTCAGACGCCTGGGCTCAAGCGATCCTTCTGCCTCAGTCTCCCGAGTAGCTGGGACTACAGGCATGCGCCACCATGCCCGGCTAATTTTTTCTATATATATCTTTAGTTAGCCAATTAATTTCTTTCTATTTATAGTAGAGACGAGGTCTCGCTCTTGCTCAGGCTGGTTTCGAACTCCTGACCTTGAGTGATCCGCCCGCCTCAGCCTCCCAGAGTGCTAGGATTACAGGCATGAGCCACCGCGCCCGGCTCTGATCTGCTTTTCTGTTGCAATAGTTTTGCTCTGTCTAGAATTTCGTCTTCGTATGTTGTCTTCTATGTCTAGCTTTTTTCACTTTGCTTTGAGGTTTGTCTGTGTTGCTGCGTGTATCAGTAACTGGATATATTTTATCCTACTGCCCCCCCCCACCAGCTGAGGATGTCTGTGAGGGCAGAGTTGTGTCTCCTTCACCTTTGTTTCTTCGGCTCACAGCGTAGCACTAGCACATGGTAGTACTCGGTACACATTTCTTAAATGGCACAGAATCAAATGCCCTGGGAGAGCCAGCCTCTGAGAGCTTCTGAACCTGGGTGTGCGTAAGGCAGGACCTGTCTGTGAGATGCCCGTGGCCTTCAGGCCCCACTCCAGCTGCTTCTGCATTTACCCTGGCTGGTTCCTCTCCACAGGCCCTTGCCCCTCTGCCCCTTTCTAACCTGCTTCTTTCCACGTGGTCCTGGGTTCCCTGCTCCTGGTCTCAGGCTGGCTCCATTGCCGCTCCAGTCTCCTTCTCTCCCCCTGCCTCTTCCAGGACCCTCCCCCTTCAGATGCCTCCACACCTCAGAGTGTGCAGTTCTGTGTGCCCCTCACTCTGTGTCTCAGGGTCCCTCTCTCCGGGCCCCTTTGAGGATGGAGGAGCAGCAGGCTGCCCCATCCTGGGGAGGTAGGTTATGATTTCTCTTCCTTTCTCTCTTTTGCTTCCCCTTGAACCCCACACTCCAAAATATTTTCATGGGAAGCCCTTGGGGAACCTCTAAATTTTGTTCAGACTGAAAAAGCCTCTGTCTCTTATTTCTTTCCCTTGGCTCCCTCCGTCCTTCTCCCATCTCCCTTCTCCTCTCTTCAGTCCCCTTCGCTCTGCTCTGCTTGATACCCTCACCTGCTTTCTTCTTGTCATTCTTGAGTCAGTACCCCTTTACCTTCCTTCTTCCTTCTCCCAGCCCCCCTCTTTTTTCTCCCACCCCTTTCCCTCCTGTCCTTGTTCTCCTCCTACCTCACCCACCCTCTCTCCCTCTGCCTGTGTCCTCAGGGCCTCCTTCCTTCCCTAGGTCCGTTCCAGATCTCTTCTTTTTACCCCTTCTTGCACCACTGCCTTCCTTCCTTCTCCTGGTTTCCTCCATTTCCCTTATCTTAACCCTTTATCCTTGGGGGGTTGTAAGGGAGACCCAAGACTTGTAATCAAAACACACACACACACACACGCACACACACGTAGCCACAGATGCATGAACAGACATGTTGCATTAGTGAACATGTGCCTCTGTCTAGAGGCATGTTCAGATGCACTCACGCAATCATGAGTATCCACAGCTTGCAATGTATTGCACTTAGTATATGCCAGGTACTATTATTTCTAGTCATGTTTCTGAAGTGTGAACAGGCAGAATGAGGGGGGAGTGAGAGCCATGCACACAAGTTCACTTGCACAGGAAGAGCCATGGATGTGCACACCCATTCCCAGAGGTGGCCTCACCTGGACATGCACACTCACATATTCCTCAGAGGAATCTGGTACTCTTTCTGGAATTGGGGCTCTTTCAGAAACAGAGAGAGCACATACATTTTCTCTGTGTTGTGTGCAGTGTACTGCATACATCTTTGTATGTGCCTGGTGCGTGTACATGTGCTGCATCAACCTTCATGGAGTCAGGACTCAAGGCTGGGTAGAGCCCTGGAGATCATTTAGGACAACCTGCGCCCAGGGATTGCTTGAGTCTCCTATTGGATCTGGCTCTGGTATATACATGAGGGATGTCAGCCTCTGGATAATTAAAAGATACCAATCATACATAGGCACTCAACAAATTGTCCAGTAAGCATATGATAAGGACTTAGCACATATCAAATCAACTTTTTTTGAATCCTTAACATTGGTTCTCATGTGCTTAGCATATACTTGTATACATAATCACCATGTACTTGGTCATTCTTAGAAGGGATACCCCATGTGCTGGTCCTTCTAGGTGCTGGGAGTGAGGCAGGGTACAGAACATCTTTGGCCCCTTCTAGCAGGTGTACAGGGTATCTGCAGCTCTTCTTAGGTCTATTGTATTTGTACAGACTGGGGCAGGGGTGCTCTGGAATCTGTTGGATATGTTCATTGCAGAGTCCAGTGTTCCTTTCTTCCAGGGTGGGTAGTTCATACGTTGTCATTACACACACCCTTTCTGAGTTCCCATCTTACTAGTGGGACCTCATGTGCCTTTGTATGCAAGTGGGGTGAGTGTTTCTTATCTTCAGTTGTGTTATATATACTCTGTGGGTCACCAGAATCTGCTTATGGGTGTCTATTATGTGCATACCAGGTAGGGCTATTAGGTTGGTGTGCTTGCTTCCCAGGCATGAGGGACAGGGTACTTTCTGCATTCATTTGTGTTGTGCACACACAGTATGGGTCCTGGTAAGGTGCTTCGTATGTGGCTATTGGGTAGTTTCATATGCCATATGTTTATGCCCTATAGGTCCCATATGCCTAGTTTATGTGCAGGTGGGGTGGGCGTTTCCTGTGTTTGTGTTGTGCACACACTGCATGGATCTGAGGAGTCTGCTGTGTATAGAGGGTATTAAGTGGTCCCATGTCTATTATGCACTTGCTGCGTAAGTCCCTGAACCTACTTTGTATGCACGTGGGGTAGGTATTTCTTGCATTTATTTGTGTTGTGCACACAGTGCGGGTCCCAAGAGGCTGCTCCGTACAGGGAGTAGTAGGTAGTTCTGTGTCTATTATGCACACACTACACAGGTCCCGGGTACTTACTTTGTACACCCGCGGGGTAGGTGTTTCCTGTATTTATTTCTGTTATGCACTTGCAGTATAGGTCCCGGGAGCATTTTCTGTGCACGTGGGCAGTTGGTGATTCTCGTGCTTCTCTCATGCACACGCCGCGAAGGTCCCGTGTGCCCACTCAGTACGCGAGGGGCAGCCTCGCTGGTAACAAAGCGAAGGGCGGCTGCGGCTGCTGAGCCGAGACCGCGCAGCGCGTCCCCGTGTCCTCCTCCTCCTTCTCCCTTCCTCCCCCCTCCGTGCCCCCCTCCCCCAACACCCCCTCCTGGGTCTGGGTACCACTGGCAGCCCCATCCTCCACCCCGCACCGCCGCACCCCCGCCAGCAGGGGGCGGGAGCGACGCACCCTTCCCAGGCCCTACTCGGACCTTCCCCTGGCCCAGGGCCCCTTCCCCCTCTGCCCTCCTTTCCTTCCTCCTCTTCCCCAAGCCTTACTGTGCCTGGCACAGGGGAGCTGCTCAATGACCCGACACTGTCCTCCTCTCTTCCCTCCCCTCCGCTCCCTTCTGCTCCCTCTTCTCTGGTGTTCTTCTCTTCCCTCCCACCAGCCCTCTCCCTCTTGGTGCCCCCCAGACCCTCTTGGCACCCCCCTAGTCTCTGCTCTCACCCCAGCCTGCCCTTTCTTGCTTTCCCTTGCCTCTCTTTGTCCCCCTTCCTGTCTTTTCCAGGTCTCATTCTCTGTCTGACTCTCCATTTATCTCTTCCTGTCTCTGTCTTGTATCTCTCTGTAGATCTCTGTCCACCAGAAAGCCTCTTCCAGTGACTGCCTCCATCTCACTGTATCTCTCTGTGTCTCCTTAGGGTTCTCCTTTTCTGTCACTTTCTTGCAGCCTCTATCCATGTCTCTCTTACTCACTTTGATTCTCTAAGACTCTGTATTTGCTTTCTGTCTTTCACTGTCTCTGTATTCCTTTTGTCTCTTTATGTCTCTGTGTCTCTCTTTGCCCATGTCTTTCTGTCTCTGTTTCTTGGGTTCTTAGAATCCGTTTATTTCTCCATGTTTCTGTCCACATCTCACTAATCATATGTCTCCTTGTATGACTGTCTCTTTCTCTCTCTCTCTCAGTGGCTCTTTCTTCATATCTCTCTGATTCTGCAGGTATCTCTCCTATCTCTGTGTCTATCTCTGCATGCCTGTCTCTTTGTGTCTCTTCTTCTCTCTGTCTCTTTCCAACTTTGTCCTGCATCTTCATCTCTCTGCAGGTGGCTCTGATTCTTGCATGTCTATCTCTCTTATCTCTGTGCCTCCCTATCTCATTGTGAGTCTCTCTCTATTTTTCACCCTGTATCTCCCTGTCTCTGTGTCTGCTTCTCTGTTGTTCTGCATCTTTCTTTGCATGGAACTCTTCTACTTATCTCTTTATCTCTGGGTGTCTCTGTGGTCCTTGATGTCTCTCTCTGCCTTCATGTCCTCATGTGCTCCTCATCTCTCTCCTCTCGTCCCCACACTGTCTCTGTGTCTGTATGTTTCTATGTGTCTCTGGACATCTCTCTGCCTCTGTGAGTCTCTCTCTGCCTCCATGTCCCCTGTACTCCCTGCTCTCTCCCTTCTCCCGTTCCTCTTTTTCTCTGGGTGTCTCTTTGAGTCTCTGGCTCTTAGGGCCTCCCTCTGATTTTGGGTCCCCCTCTGTTCTCCACCCTCCTTCTCTCTCTCTCCCTGTCCCTGTGTCTGTCTGTTTCTATGTGTCTCTATGTCTCTCTGTCTCTGAGCACCTCTCTGTCTCTATGAGCCCTTCTCTGCCTCCATGTCTTCTGTGCTCCCTGCCCTGTCACTTCTCCCTTTTCTCTCTGTCTCTGTCTCTGTGTGTCTCTGAGTATCTCTGTGAGTCTCTGGACCTCAGGGTCTCTCCCTGCCTTTGAATCCCCCTCTGCTCTCTGCCTCTCTCCCTTTCCTCTCTGTCTTTTTCTGTGTGTCTCTGGGTATCTCTGTCTCTGTGGGTCTTGGGGCTTGTCCTTGTCTGGGTGTCCCCCTCTACTCCCCACCCCTCTCCCCCACCTCTGTCTCTGTGTCTCTGTTTCAGCGTATCTCTGTGTATCTCTGCATATCTCTCTATCTCTGTGTATCTCTGTGGGTCTCGGGCCTCTCCCTGCCTCCGTGTCCCCTGCGCTCCCCGCCCTCTCCCTCTCCCTCTCTCCCCCCTCGCTCTCTCGCTCGCGCTCTCTCTCTGAGCATCCTTGGGCCCGGGGTTGCCATGGGGACAAGGTGGGAGCCGGGGATGGCGCGCGCCTGGGCTCGCGCCGGCAGCTCAGGCGAGGAGCAGCGGCCAGAGCAGCGCCAGCAGCAGGCAGCGAGCGGGCGCGGGAGCGGGAGCGGGAGCGGGGGTAGCGTTGGCGGCGGCGGCTCCTCCTCGGCCATCCCCTCGGAGCCGTGCAGCTGACGCGCATGGCGAAGACAGCGGCGCCTACCGATGGGAGCAGCGGTAAGGCAAGGCGGCGCGGCGCAGCCGGGCGGGCGGCGGGCAGCCTCCTCCTCTCCCCAGCTCGCCTGCGCGCCCGCCCGCTCGCCCTCCCTTCCTCCCTCTCCCCTCGCAGCCCCTGCCCGCCCGCCCGCGCCGCGCTCGCCCTTCCATTTAAAAATCTTTAAAACTTTGCATATTAATATCTGCGCTTTGCATAATCTGACCCGCGCTTTATTGATTGCAAGAAGCTTAATGCAGCCGGCTCGGCCTATTGCAGAGAGCTCTCCGGGCGGGAGCCGGGCGGGCGCCGCTCGCTCCGCACCGCGCTCCAGCCGCCCGCCGCCGCCGCGGCCCCGGCCCTCTCGCTTCCCTCTGGCGCCTGGCGCCGGGGCTTTGCCCCCTGGCTGGGTATTTTTATTATTTGGGGGCGTGGGGGGTCGGCTTGTTGTCGGTGGCAGAGAGGGAGCCAGAGGAGAGACGGAGGGGGGGGATAGGGATGGGAAGAAATAGGGACGGAGGGGCGGTGAAGACGGAGAGAAAAAGGGGAGAAGGGGCAGAAGGATGGGGAAAGGACAGGCGTGCAGGGGAAGCAGTGGGGAGAGGAGAGGACAGTTGGCTGAGGACCGAGCGGAAAGGACGGAGCAGAGCCGGGCAGAAGAGAAAGGAGGGAGGCAGAGGCGCGCAGACCAGAGAAAGAGCCGGGACGCCGCTGAGCTGGCGGAGGCGACAGGCAGCGGGCGCTTCGTCGCTGCCGCTTCCAGGCAAAAAAAAAATAAAGAAAAGAAAAAGAAAAAAAAATACCAATAAAAAGACAATGAAAATAAAACACATCGCAGCCAGGGCCACTGAGCACAAAAAGGAGCGAGAACGGAGAAGCGAGGGAAGGTGGCACCGCTGCTGGCTGGCTGCGGCGCGTCGGAGAGGCTCCCAGGGCTGGGCGGGACCCCCATTTTGACCCTGCGTTTGAGGAAGGGGCGACTGTGGAGAAAATGAGGCGAGAGGGGGTCAGGGCTGGTGGCGGTTCCGCCTGTTTTTTTTTTTTTTTTCCTCTCTCTCTCTCCTTTCCTGGGGGTGTAGGGGGCCGGTTTAGTGTGATGATGGTGAGGATATTGGTTGGTGATGCTGTCTGAAGCTCCGAAGCAAGCGGGGTGCATGGGGGGGAGAGGTAAGAGGGCGCAGGGACCGAGAAATGGCTGGAGGGTGGGAACGAGGGGCGAGAGAAAGGACGGGGTGCCTTGGACGGCAGGAAGGGTGGGAAATGGGGAGAGGAAGCAGCCGGGATGGGGCACGGGAGAGGTGGTGGCGCGTCTCAGGCAGGAGAGATGGAAAACGGAACTCCTGGGCCCCAGAGTGATGTTGGGGAGCCACCGTGTGCTCCTCAGCTCTCTGGACAAAGTCCCCAACTTGGGGAGCCCCCTCGGCTGCCTCTCTGCTCCCTTCTCTTTCCTTCTCCTTCTTGTGTCCTTTCTCTGTTCCTTTTCCTTCATCTCCTGTACTGGTTTTTCTTTCTCCCTGTTTTCCAGTTTCTCTGTCTCTTCCTCTCAATAAAATCTCTTTCTCTCCCAACACCCCCCCCCAGTTTTTCTTTTTCTACCTCCCTTCTCTACACCCACTTCCTTTCTTTTTCTCCCTTTTTTCCCTTCCCCCTTTCCCCTTTTCTTCCATTCTTCCCTCCCTGCTACTCATTTCTCCTATTGCGGGTCCTTTTTTCCCCCTCCCTCAGTTTCATTTATTCATCACTTTTGCAGTGTTAGCATTGAACTGGGTGCTAGGAGAGGGGCTCCAAGCAAAGGCAGGAATCCCCCAACTTCCCACCAGAGCTGAAGCCACACTCTGAACCTCATGTATTTCTACCCTCTTTTTTCCCTCCCAGCTGGGGGCCTGGGTCTGCCCTGGGGGTTTTAGCGCCACCCCCTATTTCCTCCTAGTACCTAGAGAAGTCCCCTTGGAGGCTCACGGGGCTAAGGGAGGGGGAGGGGAAGATCTTAAGTGAGGGCTCTTGGCTATGGACTCGGCCCCACTGAGAGAGAAGGGTGTGGACAGAGACGAAAATGACATGGATGGCTAGCGGGAAGTGAAAGGGGAGGAAATTGGGGTAGGGGTCTATCTGAGAGGGTCCTTAGAGCTTTTGAGTACAGGAGAAAGATCCTGAGAGAAAGCGTCTGGCCTGCTGACCACTATCCACTTCCTCTCTGCATCCTGGGGCCTGTGGAGTTGGGGAGCGGGTCTTGGATTTAGAGAAAGACCCAATCATCTGCTTAACTCCGTTGCTTTTAGGCTCTTGCCATCTTGTCAGGTGGATTTGTGCCCCCATCCCCCCAGGTATGAGGGGAGGGTATAGAGTCAGTGTGCAGTGTGGGGCTGGTGTGTACAGAGTCAGACCATAGCAGCAGCATGCATGTGTACAAGGCCCGTGTGTATGGCAAGATGTGATCAGGAAGGACTATATGTGCAGGGCTTGGGAGCCTTGGCAGACTGAGGAGCCAAAGGTGCAGACCATGACATGTGTTTTCCATGGGGGGGTCAGTTACGGGGGTACCCATTGTAGGTAATATATGAGCAAGAGGGAGTCCACGCAGGCATCTGATCTCTCTCTCATCTTGATGTCTGTGTACACTCACTGTGTGTGCATTCAAGGAGGCCTCTGGCTCTGTTCATGGAAGCTGTCCATGTGTGTGCAGGTCTGTGTGCCAAGTATGGCTTCAGCAGTGGACACGTGACACTCTGTATGTGCAGCGTGTTTGGAGTAGTGGCTCCACGTTTGGGTCCCAGGTCTGAATATAGTGTGTGCACATGAAGGTGCATGTTAAAGAAAGTCACATATGTGAAAGTACCATTTCTATGTGGATATATTATTACTGTTATTGCGAGGGGTCTCTGTGGATCCCGGGGAAGAGGGAGAGTAGGTTTGTGAGGGACGGTCTAGGTGGAGTGCTGAGAGATGTGCACAGAGGTCGCAGGCGTATGGGTGGGTTTGACAGCATGCTTGCGCAGCAATCTTGAAGCTGGGTTCAAGACAACAAAACAAGAAAAGATCCCCCCTCCCTGCAGTCTGCCAGCCTACGAAAGCCCTTCTGTAGTAACAAAGCGCCCCGTGTCAGGGGGTGGCAGGGGGGCCTGGAGGGAAGCTGATCAGGACCGTAGGCAGCATCTCCAGTTGCTGATTTATGGGTAATGCTGGACAGAGGCCCATCCTTGCCTGTTGGACAGGTCCAGACCCCCGTTTCCCTGAGGCTGCTGGCCAGCCCTCTGGCAGGTGCAGTGCCATCCTTGGGGCCCTTGGTCGCCCTCACTTCCCTTTGCCAGTCTTTGCAGGGAAAATGGAAGGTGTCTGTGGCAGGGCCGTGGTCAGGAAAGAATTCAGTCATAATTTGTGAGTGTGTGTGTGTGTGTGTGTGTGTGTACACACACCTGCACCCGTGCTGTGTGTGTGATAGAGGTTATTAGCCTGTACATCCCTGACAGCATGTCGGCCAGGTTTTTTTTTCCAGTGGGTCCATCAGTGGCCACTCCAGGCCCCTTCCACTCTGGTTGATATATACTCTGTTTTTGCATGCAGGCCCCATAGGCCAAAACCACTTCCCCCACCAATGTGACAGCCAAGCAAGGGTCTCCAACCCTAGCACCCCACTGGGTAGATATTTCCATGGCCCTGGTGCATAATCAGAATGTGTGGAGGCATGAACTACTGTGGGCGGGTGGGCAGATGGCCAAGGGCTGTTTGGACATCAGTGGGGGCAAGGGAGCATTTTCTCTTTCTGGCATGTGCTGGTTAATTTCCAGGGTATTCCAGGATGGAGATGGTTGAGAAATCGGATGTGAAGGATTGTTAAAAGAGAGAGTGGGTTGGGGGGACTCCACAGACCAGGGTGTATTCTTCCTTCTAAATATACATCATTCATTATTTTCCCCCTGAGCCCAACACCTCTTGATCTAATAATAATAATGACGAGACGTCCCTTACACTTCCCCAGCTCTTACCGCAGCCCTCATGGTGCCCGTTTCACAGATGAGGATTCTGAGGCCCATATCATTTGCTCAGCCCGTCGGCAACCGAGCTGGCCCTAGAACCAAGGCCTTTGTACTCCTGGGACTGAGCTTTGTCTGTCCTGAGAAGTCTGTCCCTCTCCCGTTAGCTGTCCCAGCGAGGACGTTTCCTTTCACTGGTTTTGCCCCTTCCCCCACTTCCTCCCTGCCCCCTGAGATGTCCATTCACCGACCTGTCTCCCAGGACCTGTCAGGTGGATGGATGCCTTATGTGGCTCAGTGCGGGCTTCGAAGAACTGGGTCTCGCTTTGTATCCTGAAGAGAAAGCTGGCAAATGAGCATGGTTGAGCCTGCTCTGCCTGTGAGGGTTTGGGGCTGGGCCTGTTCAAAGACACGGGTATGGATGAGTTTATGGCCCCTCAGCCCCTTATGGTGAGTCCCATGTCACCTTCCAAGATGCACGTAGTGGCCTTGGGAGGCACGTGCACCTTCCTTCACTCACCCACCACCCCAACTTTGTTAGATCCTCAGGGAGGCAGCTTTCCCAGCTTTCACACATTGGGAAGGAGGCTGAAGGTTGTAGCCCCACATACAACATAGGTATTTATCGAGTGGCATGAATCACTGAACAAATAAAGTCCAGTAAGTTCCCTGACGTTCCCTGCAGTTAATTTTGCAATAGTAGCATGATCACTCCTTACCTGAAAATGATTGTTAAGCACCACCCGTGGACCAACTCGGGCCTGGACTCTGAAGCACAACCAGTCAAGATTCTGGGGGCCTGAACCGTGAGCACAAAGGGAGCTTCCAGTTCATTAAGAATCTGGAGAAAGAGGAAGGCATGGGTTTGGATAGGGAGGTAAGTCTTTGAGCATACTCAGGCATTGAGGAAGGGGAGTGGTGGGAAGGTGTAAAGATGGCTGGGGAAGCAGGGAGGAAGCAGCCCAGGTTGGCAGCATGGCCCTAAGGCAGAGGGTGGCACAGTATTGCAAGGTCCCGTCTATGGAGGCTCAGCTGCTGCTTTGAGTTTAGACTTGATCTGGCTGGCAACAGGGAGCTATCATGTTTGCAATTGCAGACACATGCACACACACACACATGCATCTTACAACAATGTGTCTTGGACAACATGGACTAGGGTGTGAGCATGAGTGTATTTGTGTGCACTCACATGCAGGGACCTTCATCCTGGTGTCCCTCACAGAAACCAACAAGGGGGGTACTTTAGTCCTCACCCCCAGGATCCTATAATGTACAGGGCTGTGGGCCACACACACGAGTGGAAGAGCAGACTGGGGACCCTCCCCCGCCCAGGGTGCGGACTCATGTGGCATTCACAGACTTAATCCGCCGCAGTGAGGCCAGGGAGGCAGCATCTGTCACTTTCACAAACACAGGCAACAGAGTCTGAGAGGCACACTTTTCACTTGCGCACAACTGCTTGAGAAACGGACGCCTGTACTACATTGCCCCTCGTGCCAAGACAGAGACGGCCCCTCGTGGCCCCCTACACCAAGCCCAAACCTACACACCTAGTCACTCCTGCATTAAAGCATGCGCGCACGCGCGCACACACACACACACACACACACACACAGAGGAAGCACAGCCCCTGACATACCATCATCTCCCCACATGCACAAGCATACACTCTTTGACTTTAAGCACAGCTGCTGACATCCTAACCCTTTATTCACACATGCACACACACACTCCTTTTGACTTAAAGCATAGCTACAGCCATCCCACCACCCATACACACATACCTACCAGCAGACATCTACGCACACTCAAACACACAGCCCCGAGATCCACCAGAACCACTGTGGCCAGCGGTCATTGAAGAATGACAGCCTGAGCAGAGTGCTGGGTGGGGGGGTCGCCCTGAGGCATGGGCTGAGGGTCACACAACAGGGTACATCGGACTCTCTTGAGGAAAGGGTCAGGCAGACCCCGAAAGGGCTCCATTGGTCCGGACGGTTCTGCCAGGTAAGGGAGATTCAACAAACGCAGGCCAGAGGCAGGAGCCGGCTAATGGCTGAGGCCGCCGATGGCCGAGATGGCTGGTCAGCGAGGAGGGGAGGCTCGACAATTGATGTGACTCAGAGCTGGACAAATGATGGCGCATTTGGCTGAAGCTGGCTGGGGGGCCACGGACCAGAGACCAGGCAGCCATTCTCGCCTCAGTGGGGAAAGGGCCAGAGCGGTTTACGTTGCAGCAGGGTGGATTTCCCAGCCTGCTCCACCATGCATCCTGCCTGGTGTGCGTGTCTTGGGGTCTTTGTAAGTGTGAGTGTTCACGTTTGTGTGCATGTGTGTTCATACATTTATCTGCAGTTGTCAGTGTGCACCGTAGAACTTTGTGTCTTCGGGACTCTTGATGTACATCCATGTGCGTGTCTTTGTGTGTGTGTTTGCATGTATGTATACATGTACATGCCCACTCACAAAGTGTTCAGGGACCTTTCTCGCTGGACTCTGCGTTTTTGTGTCTGTGTGTGTGTTTATGTGTGTATGTGTATCGAATGTATAGGGACCTTTCTTATTGTGAGATGCTACACACTCTTGAGTGCTTGTATATATATATTTTTGGCACTGGGGTGAAGGTTGGGGTGGGAGAAAGGGGATGGGGCTGGCTCTGGACTCTCACCTGTCCATGCCTCTGGGGGCCCACGAGGCTGTCTTTGTGTATCCGTTTGAGCCTCTGTTTAGGTATTGGCAACCATGGGCTTCTGTGTTTGCCTGCTCCGGAGTTTGAATATCTGTGTGTCCACAACAGCATCTCCCTCTGAGCATGGCTGTGGGTGGAGTAGGCCAGATCGGGATTCAGGGGGCATCTCCCTGAATCTCAGCATCCTTCTGGAGGGGGTCACACAACCCATGCTGAGCCCGGCTGGGACCCAGCAGCACAGCACAGTGCAGACCACCCCTCCTCCTCCTTCTCCCCCATGACCTTTGAGCACAGCAGCCCCAAATACATATTTATCAGAGGGGCTGTGGGGACCAGCCCCTCCCCCACCACTCCCCTCAGGGCCCAGCCTGCCTGGCTACGGAGAAATTAACCTTGTGACACAGGAGCTCGCTGACACCCGGCCCCCTCCCCATTGGCAGACACATATGAGCATGGGGGTGTGCGTGTGAGAGAAGAGAGAGATAGAGAAAAGGTACTCATCCAGGCTGGGAAGGCAGCAGCAGCCAGGGAAAGAAAGACACACAGGTATACACGTGTCCATATCACCTCAGATGCGTGCGCGCGCGCGCGCGCACACACACACACACACACACACACACACACTCACTCTCTCCAAATTAGAGAGGCCACATAAGTCTTGAACAGGTACACAGGCAAATACTGAAATAGATATGCATGCATTTGCATGCTGTGATCCTAAAATAGACACAGATTCTGAAACACATGATAGACATGTGTACCCACGGGTCCTGAGACCCCGGTACCCCTACCCTCGGTCAGAGATTCTCTGAGAAAATTCATAGATACTAAAGCCTACAGATCCACTCAGACATCTGTGTACATGTCTACAGAGATGCTGAAATGGACACACCAGGTCTGGAAACAAGGATAAGCACATACTCACACACAGGTATGAAAACCCAGATGTCTGTGCAGGCGTGTAGGTACCGAGACATTGCAGGGCAAGACAAATACCAAAATACCAGGGTCTTCTTCATGTGGAGATTTTTTTTTCAACAGAAAGTGTACAAATACAAATATACTAAAACATAGCGGCATCCCAGCCTACATGCCCGTGGGTCCACACAGGCCACCTTCAGAGATCCCACGAGGAAGCCACACGCGGTGACCAAAAGTGACATGCCCTGAATACACAGACATTCCCCAGTCTAGCCTCATACCCTTAAAGGGAAATGAGAATGGGTAGATGCTCAAGTTTGAAAATGTTCTTGGAATTATTTAGCTCATCTCGCAGGTATGAGCCCCTACATATGCCAGGCCCCGTCTCAGGAGCCGGGGAAACAGTGGGCTTGCGAGACAGATGTGGGCTTTGCTCTCTGAGAACTCCAAGCTGACAGGACCGGCACTGCTGGGACCTTAGTGTATGGTCAGTTATAAATGGAGATAACATCTGGGATGGAGAGGAACAGGGCTGTGGGAGGGGATCATGGGGAACCTGGTTTAGGTTGGCGGGTCAGGTGTAACACCTCTGAGGAAGTGACATTTAAGCTGAGTGTTAGACACAACACACAGTTCTAAATGTGTACACATATCCCTCCCGAAACTCACCCAGGCCACACAGGCATAAATAATGCAGGGCTCAGATGCCCCACCCCCACCCCGCTGTGCTGCAACTGTCCCTTTAGAAAACTCCTTTGGCATGTCCCTAGGTGGGAAATGGGGCTGGGACCTGGTTTCTGGGCTCTGATGGGGTGCATAGAGCACGGGGTGGGGCAGCACTGAGGGAGGAGTCCAGGAGTGTTCACCAAGGAGGGGATGTGGTGGTGGGGGGAGTAGGGTGCAGAGGAAGAGGGAAGGCAAAGGGCTTTCTAATGGAGGCGCTTGCCTGGGCAAAGGCGCGGAGATGTGAACAAGTGTAGACTATCCCCAACAGCCATGCAAAGCCCAGGTTCGTTGGACCATCAGGAGGGTGGGGGGCTTGACGTGATTGGGGAGGGCCATGAGGTTCTGGATTTATTCTGTGCGCACTGTGTAACCACAGAATGGCTTTGAGGAGGGATTAGACAGTATGTGTGAGCTGGGCACTAAGTCTAGCCTGGGAACCTGGGACGGGGCCTGTTGAGGGGGTGGTAGACCGCCTCTGCCTTGTGCCTAGCCCCATCTCTTGGCCACTAGGCAGAGTTGGACAAGATGTGGCTTGTCCCCAAATGGAGAATTGCTGGGGGACGGGGGCCAGGAGTTATAGTCCCCCTTAGTGACTACTGACACTACTGATTTCTGAGGCCTCCCATGGCCAGGCCTGAACTGGGTGCCAGGGCACACAGATGAGTCAGATCCTGCTCTGTTCCAGAAGAGTCCCCAGTCTGGGGAGATCGACCATGACAAAGCCCTGTCAAGGGACTCCAAAGGCTTATCAAAGGCTTCTCGGGCTTGTTCTTAGAGAATGGCCCTATAGGATGTATGGGGAAGAAGTGAGGCTGGAGCTTGAGTTCTGTCTCTCTCTCTCTTTTTTATTAAGAGACCAGGTCTCACTAAGTTGTCCAGGCTGGTCTTGAACTCCTAGGCTCAAGTGATTCTCCTGCCTCTGCCTCCTAAGTAGCTGGGACTGTGGGCTCAAGCCATGACACTCAGTAAGCCTCGTTTCTGAAGGTGAGATCAACCCTCAGTTGCCACTGTGATAGCCTGTCATTCCCCCTGTCACACCTGGAAGAACATCTAGCGTGGAACGGGGGTAAGTGCCTATAGTCCTATAGTCCTAGCTACCTGGGAGACTGAGGCAGGAGTATCACCTGAGCCTAGGAATTTGATGCTGCAGTGTGCTATGATTGTGCCACTGCACTCCAGCCTGGGCAACAGAGCAAAAGCTTGTCTCAAAAAAAAAAAAAAAAAAGAAAAGAAAGAAAGGAAAGAAACAATAAAAAAGAAGAACATCTTCCTTGGCCTACAAAGCCCTAAATGAGCTGTCCCTTATCTGCCTATTCAACTTGTCCTCCTTTCCTCCTGGCTCCAGAAGCTCAAGCCACTCCTGCCTTCTTGCTGTCCCTTAAACCTTGTTCCCAACTCAGGGACTTTGCACTTGCTGCTTCGTTTGCTCTTTCCTTCATACTGCATTTGGGCCGCTGCTCAAAACCCACCTTCCCCAACAGGTCTTTTCCTGGCCACTTAGTCTAAAATAACATCTTGTAAGCCACTCCCTACCTGCTTTATTTTCCTTCTTAGCTCTTAAGTATACTTTCCTGTCTGTTACTTCTCTTCCTCTACTAGAAGGTCAGTGCCATGAGGGCAGGGACTTTTCCTTGTTCACGGCTGCATGTATCCCCAGTGTATAGCACAGTGCTCAGCACGCAGTTAAGTGCTCCGTGGATGTTCATCAAATGAACCGGAGCGGATCCCCTGTCATCCTACTTGCCCAGTATAATGGTGGAGGTGGATATCTGCTGTGTCAGACAAGGCTGGGGGAGCTTACCTTCCAGGGGCTGCACCTACCAGCGCTATAGGAGGATGTCGGCAAGTCAGTCCCCCTCTGGCCTGAGCCTCAAAGCAGCCAGATTCCAAAGCCACCATGCTGGGCCTGTCTGCTCCCCTCCTGCACCTCCGTCTCCCGCCCTTGGCTCCAGCCAACTCACCCTTACCCCCATTGTCTCCTCCGCTTACCCCATTGCAGGCTGCTGCCCCTCCCCTCCTTCACCCCAGCGTACACCCTGACACAAAGACACGCAGGAGGAGAGACACACCCGGCTTCTAGTCACAGCATTCCTTTCAAGCCTCGAGTTTCCTCGTGGGCAAAATGAGGTTTTTGTGGGGATGAAGAGCAGTGGCACGGTGGCACGTGTGATGATGACGCTAATAATAGCTGCTATTTATTGAGTACCTGCCAGGTGGTAGGCATTGTGCTACGTGCTTTGAACATTTTTTTTTTCATTAAAAAAATGGAGGGGGAAAAAAAACCCTGAGCATGGAGTATCCCCAGAGCGTCGGGCCTGTGAATTACAAAGGTGAACATAACCCATCGGCACAGAGCTTACTATTCCAGTGCGCACACACCTGAGGTGCCACACCGCTTAGACGGTGGGGGGTTTGTGCTCCTCTACTCAGCGCTTTTCAACAGAAGCCCCAAGGGACAGTTTGGGGGCCATTGAGGCAGCAACTCTCAGAGACAAGGGACCAGCCCCAGCCATCCCTAATTCGCTTTTACCAACCCAGTGGGAGCTTTCATTGTTCATATCTGGATGGCAGGCCCACTGGTCTAGAATTGGCCTCAGGAAATGCTTACTGAATGAGTAAATGAATGAATGAATGAACAAAGGAACATATTTAGCCAGGTGTCCTCACTACATTTGTCCATTTGTTCGAAGTACCTTCTCCCTTTTCCTCCCACCGCAGCACTTGTGGCTGAGGATGGTAGTATCATTTCTACCGCTCACTTGCCCCCGTTTTGTGTGTCAGACCCTCTGCCAAGTTCCTAATAAGCGTGGGCTTGTTGGCTCCTCACACCAGCACTGTGAGGCCGGTGTCATTATTATCTTCATGCTATGTTTGAGCAAACTGAGGCTCAGAGAGATGATGTGACTTGCCCAGGGCCACACAGTGAGGAAGCAGCACGCCCATTGTTACCCGCCATGCTCTTCCGCTCTGCAGAAGTGCACATTCTCTCAGCAGCCTGCGTGCACACTTGCTCTTGCAGTTTTCCCCCTGCCAGTCGTGGAATGGGATGACCCAGGAGCCGGGAGCCTGAAGCCCCAGCTTCTGGTCCCGGTTCTGTCAGACCCAGCTGAGTAACTCTGGGAAAATCCCTTCCCTCCCTCTGGGTCGTGGCTTTCCCTCCAGCAGTTCCTCCTGTCTGTAAACCCTTCAGCCAGTTTCCTAAAGAGGGTCTAGGGGACATTATTTGGCTTGGTCGTATCCTGTTCACTCTATTGAGAGAGAAACCAGAGGAGCAAGCTCTTCTCTATTCAGTGGACTTGAAATTCATTCACATTCTTCTTCTTCTTCTTCTTTTTTTTTCTCATTCACATTCTTGAGGGCACTGAACTCTGCTGGGCATGGATGTAAGACAAACCTGGCTGGGAAAGGGAGAGGGGGCAGAGAAACAGCACTCCCTGTGTGTCCACTGAGCGCTTAGCCACAGTCCAGCTGGAGCAGTGTTCATTAGCCCCACATCTTGCAATGACATGCAAATGGTGTGATGCATGTTCATTGTAAAAGCAGTAGAAAATCAGATATTCAAAGAGATGAGAAAAAAACTATCATAATAATCTAGTTAAACAAACCCAAACATCCTTTTAACTTCTTGATGTCTATCCTTCTAGAAAGCTTTTTTATCAAAGGGGAGTATGCCTCTGAGTTTACCCAAAGAACTTATGAAAATTTGAATGCCTGGGACCCAAACTCAGAATTTTGATTTCTGCTCTAAACCTTTTTTGGGGGGGAGGGGGAAGAAAAGTGTGGATGTGTGTTTTATAAAAATGAGATCATATACTATGTACTTGTTTATAACTTGCCTTTTTTCCTTCCTAACAGCACATTATGAACATTGCTCCCTTGTCAGTGAATTTATTTCAAGCGTATTTTCTACAAGTGCACGGTTCTCCTTGGTACGGCTGCCGAACTGTCATTTATTGTGCCAGTGCCCAGCCATAGGACATCCAGGTTGTTTTCTGTCTTTCCCTCCCTGTGATAATTATCCCCAGTTAATAGACGAGGACATCGAGGCTCAGGTGTGGAGATTCTCACACATATGAAGAGCTAAGCTGTGGTCCAAGGGGAGCTGGGGGTGGCGTGGGTGCTGGGCCCATCCCTGGCCCCACTTGGGGGGCAGTGTTCATTAGGCCCACTTCTTGCAATTACAATCAAGAGGTGTGATGCATGTTCATTGTAGAAGCAACAGAACACACAGGGAGGGCCTGAGGGCCCTGAGAGAAGAGAGAAGCCTGGGTAGAGGAAGCCCCCAGGGAGAAGACATGTGATGTGTCTGAGGGGAGGCAGGGACCCCCGATGAGGAGAAACCTCCTTCCAGGCCCCAGACCCAGGCTCCACACAGGCCTGAGCCCCGCCCCTCGTGGAGTCCCCCGTCCCTCTCACTACCTCCCTCCCTGAGCCCACTTGCCGCCTGCTCCTTCCTTGCCAGCTTATCAATAGGTTAAGTGGTCAGGTCAGCGGTATTGACCATTTGATTAGGACCTTGTCAGATCAATCCCTGGCTCATCCTGTGGGCCTCCGCCCCTGCCCACACACTCCCTCCTGCTCTTCTGCGCCAGGGAGCAGGTGGCCACAGAAGCTTCTGCTCTCCCCACGTAGCACCCCAGAACTGGGAGCCCCGAGGCCCTATGTGGGCCATTCCTGGTTCTCTGCCTGCCTACCAGGTTCCACCTCCTCCTTCCCTCCAAGTCTCTTGCTTGCAGTCATTAGATCTTATTCGCTCCACATCCTGAGCCTCTCAGAGTCCAGTTAGGAAGAGGTGACCCCTCTTGGCTGTGTGACCTTGGGCAAGTGACTTTACCTCTCTGAGCCTCCATTTCCTCAGCAGTGTCATGGGATGACACCCACCAAACATTCTACATGATCATACCTGCAGAGCGACGACCACACCTGGTGCATAGCCAGCTCTCAGGAAACACCAGTGCTGATGTGTTTGTGGGTGCTGGTGTCTCTGTCTGTCTGTCCCTCCACTGTCTGTGGAGGTGTATATGGGCAGTCTCTGTCCTTGTGTGCGAGTGGCACCATTATCCTTAGGCCTGTCCCAAGCCCCAGCTTGGGGCCATACACTGTGTTGGGTGATGCTGGGAATCCCCAGAGGAGCCAGGCCCTGCCCTGCCCTCAAGCAGCCCACAGCCTGGTAGGCAGGTGGAGACGGGGATACAACAAACCGTTATATACCTGCTGTGAGGAAGGCTGGGGCCCGAGACTGAACTCTGAGCCTTCTTTCCTTCTGATAACATTGGAATCTACCTCTTCCCTGGTGCAAATGCAGGGAATATAGGCTTTGGAGTCAGACACATTGGGTTGAAATCCTGGCTCCTCCTCTTGCTGTACCTGGTAACTATGGGCCAGCCGCTTCCCTCTCTGTTCCCCAAGTCCGCATCTATAAAATAGGGAGAAGGCATCTTATAAATAGCTCCCAGTCTCAAGGTACTGCTGGGAATACGGCTCCCAGCTCTCATGGGCTGTCTCTCTGCTTGGAGATGTTGTCTGCTTGGGAGAGGGGTCCTGTTGAGGGCATATGGGGGATTGGGGGCCTGGCAGATGGGATGAGGAGAGCGGGATGCAGGCAGGCCAGGGGTGGTGATGCCCATGGGTACCGCAGCTGAGGGTGGCAGAGGGCAGAGAGGCTGAAGTGTGGGCCCTGCTGGAGGGAAGCCCAATGTGGGGGTGCTGCCTGGGGGAAGACCCCAGCCCTAAGGCACTATCTGATTCCAGCCTCCTGAGGCCTGGGGATTCCCCTGCCCGCCCCGCCATCACTTACACCAATATTGACGGTTAATGCCGTGTCGCCACCGTGTTCAACACTCAGCGCGGCTAATTGTTTTGACTGGGAATCGGCAAGGCGATTAAACGCCATCGATTTTGCCCTGCGCGCTGCATCGATTTTTAAATTTCCTATTGATCCTGGCCCTAAATCTCCTTAACCAAGACCTCACCGTGGAGATGACAGCAGCTGATTAGCTCCAGGGCGGGGGGGGGGTGGGGGGAGCAGCCCCTTGGGGGGCAACTCCAGCTCCTCCCTCTCCCAGGGACCAGGCGTCCTGGTCCCCTTCTGCCCCTGAAGATGGAGGCCCAGCGAGAGGCCTGGGCAGAAAGTGGGACGGGAGGCTCCTTGGCCCCCTTTTCTTTCCCACTGGACTTTTCTCTGGTCTCTGCTTGTGCTCCCTCCGTTCCTTCCTCTGTTTGTCTGTCTCCCCATCTGCCCTCCTCTCTCTGCAACTCTCTTTCCCCTCCATCTCAGTTTATCTTCTCTTTTCTCCTCCTGAGCTCCGGTGCCTCGTCTAACTCCTCGTTCTTCTTTCCCACAGGGCTGCGTAGAGGCTCAGCCAGCACTCTTTGGGGATGGGTCTCCTGACCTCTTGTCTGCCCCTCTGTCCTCTCCCTCTTCTACACAGCACGCAGGGAACCTTCCCAAAGACAAACTGGATGGTGGCCTCTCCCTCTCCGACGAAGTCCCTGCTGCTTGGACCAGGCACTCGAGGCCCTGCAGGGTGCAGCCCCTGAGATGTGCGAAGCCTCATCCTTCCCCACTTCTCTTGTCGAACTCTGGACGGGCAAAGCCCTGATATTCTCTTTCCTTCCCCCTGGTTGTTTGTCTGACTAAAGTTTGTCTTCCAGGTCTGGCTGGTGTGTTGTTTCCTCCCCAAGTCTTCCCTCGCTTCCCCTGGGATTCCCGCAGCACCCTCTGCCTACCCAGTGTGCTGGCCTCGGCTCTTTATCCTATTTTCCCAACTTGTCTGTGAGCCCCAAAACAGGCGGGGCAGAGACCCTGCCTAATCCTTCTTTGTACCCCCCACACTTGATTCTGAGCCAGAGAAAACTCGATATGTGTCGATTAACTAAATACATAAATACAGGGACAAATGTACGAGTCAGAAATAGCACCATGACTTTTATTATCTCCCCGCAACAGACAGGCAGGTTAATAATGAGTAACCCTTTCAAACTTCTCCCTCATTTGATCCCCTCAGCAGTCTTTTGAGATACACAGTTTGTTAATGAATTAATTCCTCCATCCATCCATTCACTTAGTCATCCATTATGTTCTCACTGAGCATCTCAAATTTGCCAGGCCCTCTGCCAAACGCTAAAGCTGCAAGACATAGTCCCTGCACTTTAAGAAGTTTCTTATCCAATGGGAAAAGCCAGATGTTTGACGAGCAGGCACAAGACGATATTTATGAGATGGGGACACTGAGGCTCAGAGGCCAGAAATGACCCTGGAGGCAGCAAGTGGCCAACAGGACCTAAGTCCCAGGCACTTGACTTCATAGTCCCCCCACTGGCAGCTCCTGGTGGTGTGACAGAGGAGACCCCCACTGGAGGTGCGCTTCATCTTGCATGAGCTAGAGATGAATTCTCTGGGAGGTTAACGCATTCTCTTCTCTCTCCAGGTTCTCAACTGGACCGGGTTGGTGGCCTGAATGTATTAGCTTCGCTGCGTCTGCCCAAGAGGTAAGGGCCGTGGCCTCGGGGTTTTGCTTATTGCTGTGTTCAGGGGTCCTGATTCCCCCCAGAAGCCCCTGTTTCCCACCCTCATGCCTGGCCTCTCCCTGGGTGGTGCTGCCCTTCACCATTCTGCACCCCCTGCCCCAGATTAGAGTCTGACTGGTTTACGCTTTCCTCCTTCAGACATCCTGAGGCTTTCTGGCCAAATCAGTGGTTCTGGGTGCTGGTGACTGAGAGCATTTCTGTTGATGAGTGTTAGGGCTCAGTAGGAGAGAGATGGGGTAACTTCGTGACTCAAATCACAGCTTTGATCAGGTACACCTACATTTTCATCTCTTTTCTGCCCCTTTCTAACTTCCAGGGACTTGGGAATGTTGGCATCTCCATTTCCTCATCTATAAATAGGCATAATAACAGAACCCACCTCAAGCTCTGTGCTGAGGGCAGAAGGAGAAGAGGAAGGATAGTCAGGTGGCTTTGTGATCTTGGGCGTGGCTCAGTTTCCCCAGCTGTCAAAAGAGGGTAATTAACAGCACCTACCACATTGAGGTATGGTGAAGATGAAGTAGTTATTCCTTGAATGTAGCCTCAGGAAGTGGAAGCTTGCAGTATAGTTGGAAGCAGTCCACTGAACAAACAAGAGTTTGTGAAGCCCCTCCTTGGGGACCACTGATACTTGCAGATAGAGGCTGGAGTTTTGCAGCCACTGACCTCTGGGAAGTAGGGGCTCTGGGCATTTGCTGCACTTGCCTTGGTGAGGCCCTGCTAATGAGCATCTCGGGAGGGGTGGGGACAAGGTCTCTGGGGTGGGATTCCACCCCCATCCCATGCTGCCACCTATTCCAACCAGAGCACCTTAACCCATAGGCCTCAGGACCCTGGGGAAGCCGCTGGTTACCTTCATAAGACTCCTACTCAGGAATCCTTTCCTGCACCAGGAATCACAAACTCACTTTAAAAAGCAGATGAAAGCTGTAGCCCAGGGTTTGCAACCTGGTGTGGTAGCGACTGTGGTGGACTGGGAAATGCATGGGGTGGGGGGCTGCTTTTTAGCTCTACCGATTGTCCTCATGCACAGATGCAACCCTGACATGCCAGACTTTCTGATTTTTCAAGAGCAGACAGGAATCCAGACTTTTATGTGAAATCTCCCAATTTTTAAGAGTTGGCAACTAATGAAAAATGCCAACAATCTCCATGTGGTCCAAACCACACGTTCAAACAAGCTTCAGGCCATAGATGTCTAGTTTTGCCATGGTATAGACCTGTTTCCAGAAAGACACATACCTATGTTTAGCTAATTGTGCTACAACTTCAGGATGTTCACAGTCCCTTTTAAGCTCATTTAGGGACCGCTGATCTAGCTGGTAAGGAACGTGGGAGTATTAGTTACAGGACATGTTCTTTCTCTAGTGTGCTTTCCCCAGGGAACCAGAGTTGTAGCTTTCCCAGGAATCCTCATGTCCTCTGATACCCATAAGTAAGATTGCAAAGAAGGTCAAGGAGCTTCCAGGTTGCAGAATTAGTTTGGGGGCTGGAGGCTGGCTTTGAGGAATGCCTGAAAGTTGGGCTGAATTAACAAAAGCGTTTAGTTATGTTTCAGAGTTGGTGGAGGGTACAGTCAGGTCTATGATTTTAGTTCCCCACCTTCAAAAAGATGTTCATTAAGTATCCAAGGTTTCATGGATATATGCATGACAGATTTGTTAACATGTTAACAGAAATGTCACATCCCAATGAGGAAATTTAATATCTATTAGGGGCCACCACATGTGAAGGCTTGTTCTGGGCACTTTACATATGTATGTGTGTGTATATATATATATATATATATATATATATATATGTCATTGTCTAGGTCATTGTGGCAGCCATGGAAGGGTACTTTGCTTTTTTTTTTTTTTTTTTTTTTTGAGATAAGGTCTTGCTCTGTCACCCAGGCTAGAGTGCAGTGGTGCAATCATAGCACACTACAGCCTCAAACTCCTGCCTCAAGTAATTTTTAAATTTTTTGTGGAGATGAGGTCTTGCTGTGTTGCCCAGGTTGGTCTTGAACTTCTGGCCTCTAGTATTCCTCTTGCCTCGGCCTCCCAAAGCACTGGGATTATAAGTGTGAGCCATCTCGCCTGGCTGCACTTTGCTTTTAATCCTCACTGCGACGACCCTGTGAAGTGGGTGTTGGTCACCTGCTATAGGAGAAGGAAACTGAGACACAGAGAGGGAAGGCAACTTGCCTAACATCACCCAGCATGTAAGGGGTAGAGTCTGAATTTGGGTCTGCCTGAAATTAAAGCTCTCATTCTTTTACCTCACCAAAACCCACTGTAGTTTTGGGAATCTCCACAAGGTGGAAAATTTTTGTACTTTGGGAGTGAATTTGATTTGGGAGAACACCTGAGGTCTGATTTCGCATCAACTCTGATAAACTTAGCAATACTGGGGATACTTGTTGGTTTTTTCAGTAGAAACTAGGGACAGTTATACAGTAGAGGGATGTTTTGCTAGTTTGCATCTAGCCTTGAAGGCTGTTGCCAACATATCTGAGTGGTTCAAGAAAACGTTCAACCTCCCAGGGAGACATCTTTGAAGGAGGCCATGCTCTTTTAGGTGTACAATTTTGTTATAAAACTAGTAGTACAATAAACGTTGCCCCCACTCCCACTGTCTTTCCTTTATAGCTACGCTTGGAAGGTGAGCGACTCCTCAAAGTTGTCTGGAGGCCTCCTCAATGCTCCATGTGGGAGCTGGAGCCCTGGCATGAGCGAGACCCTCCCAGGCCTGGGATGGTGGTCTGCCTCCGCCACCCATGCCCATGGGGCTCCCTCCTGACCCTTCCTCCGGCTCCTCCCACCAATGCCAGGGCCTGTCCTCCACTCCTGGTGGGTTCACTCCTCCATCTCCCTCAGCTCTCCAGCTAAGCCTCCCGAACTTTGAGCCACCTTTCCTGACCCCTAGGCTGGGGTGAGGGCCCCTCCTGAGCACTGTCACCACATGTGATTACATACTATGTGTTTAGTGTCTGCCCCCAAAGCCTCATGGTGAGGGGACTCCTCTATTTGTCTAGCGCATCTGCACTCAGTCCCTGGCACAGTGCAAATGCTCAGCAGGTATTTGCTGAATGAATAAATAAGTGAGCAAACAGACACATAAACCCACATCCATCCATTTATTCCTTCAGCCAACATTTTCTGGGCTTTCTTGTGTGTGAGGCCTCGTGCCATTGTCTGAGGGGCCCCCAGGCTGGTGGGGAGTCAGGCACAAGCACACCTACCTGAACCAGGGGACCTCCGAGGTGCTGGGCTAGGGGAGAGCAGGAGAGATTGCCCCACCTGGAGGGGCGTCAGGAAGCCTCTGGGAGAAGGAGGTGGTAAGGGGAGAGCTCCTGAAGGGTGAGGAGAAGCCAAAGGCTACGTTATGGTTTGTGTGGGTGTGAACAGGTGCTAGGTGACCAGGCTGTTATTCACGACAGGGGACTGTGGATGTTGGCCTGGCTTAGGGTCCCCACAGCCAGGTACAATCCTGTGGCATCCGATGTCCTCTGCCAGGGCAGAAGCAAGGCTGTGTTCCCACCTTGTCTCTGCCTCCTTTTGTCCTTCTGTCCTTCCATAAAAAGACAGAATGGCCTCTGTGTGGAGCAGGTCCCGAGGTCACAGGTAACTCAGACACAAGTACCTGGGTGTGCCCCAGTGTACCCTCACACCCTGAGGGAACTCTGAATGCCTCAGCTTGGGTGGAAGGCTTTCATCCTGGGTCTGGCGAGGTGACGTGGAGAGAGCCCAGGGCTGCAGCAGGAGGGACGGTGAGCCGCAGGTGTTGTGGCAGTGGGCTGCCCAGGGATCAGAAGTGCAGGCCTTTAGGGCAGCGCAGGTGTTCTGCAGACAGGACCGAGACGCCCATTGGTGGGGTCAGAGACTTGTCCAGATGCCCCAGGCCCAGTGAGCCTCCTTCTCAATTGTGCCTGGGGGACTTTGGCTATAGGAATAGGGCGTGGGCTGTTACAGATATGGCTTGGGGGGTGGGCCGGGCTGGGACAGAGCTTCAGCATGGGGGCAGCACTCTTGGATGCCAGTGGGCTACAGCTGTGAGTGGGACCCATAGGGTGTTCCGTAGGTGGCAGCTGTGTGATCCGGGCGGCGGGCAGGGGCTGAGCCCAGATGCAAGGGGCAGTTTGCCATTTTGGGGTGCCGGGAGGTGTTAAGAGAGTGTTTGATTCCTTTGGCCGCCTGTGCTCTGTCTCTGCGTGGACTGGGAGTGTTTGTCAGCCACGGAGTGGGGCTTACAGACGCAGAGGAGGTAAAAATGGCTCATATCTCCTGGCAGATTCAGGGACCAGGGGGCTGCTGGAATTCCTGACAGCCCCACAGCAGATGAAGGTCAAGTGCCCACCATCCTGGCAAGCCTGGAGCCCCAAGTGCTTGGCTCCAACTTTGCGTAGAGGGAGCTGAACCTCAGGGCTCTCCGGGGCCTTGGTGGGAGCTGGCAGGCAGAGGTCGGGCCTCAGAGTCTGACCCCAGACATTTCAACAACCGGGGTTGGAAATCGTGATGCGCACCCACCCCATCCCCACCCGGGATTGTCCAGCTCACATTGCCCTGCAGGGCTCCGCTTTCCTGCCTGTCCTCTTCCTCTCCCTGCGGCTCCAGCCCTGTCCTCTTCTTTCTTCCTTTTCTTGGTCTTCATCTGTATCTTGGCCTCTGTCTTCCTCCCTGGCCACTTCTTTCTTCCCTGAGCCTGAATCTGTTTCCGTATCTTGCCTGTGAGGAGTGTATCGGTTCCAGTCTCAGCTTCTGTCTCCAGAGAGAGCCACGCGGAGACGCGTGAGACACAGACGACACGGAGATGTAGGGCCTGGTGGGAGCAGGGGAGGGGCAAGGAAATTGAAGAGGAAAAAAAGGCATTTGAGGGAGAAACAAGAAAGGAGGTGTCCCGCCACCCCCAGCCAGCCCAGGACAGCTTCCGAGGCCCCATACACAGCGACCCACCGTGGCCATCGCTTCTTTCTCGCCAGTGTCAGGCGGGCCAGAGGGTTGTCTGGGAAAGGGGAGTCTAGAGATACACCCGAGGGGCGTGGAGTGAGAGACTGGGGAGACTGAGAGCGGACCCTGCCACAGAGACATGCAGAGGGATAACGGGAGCAGCCAAGTTGAGGACAAAGAGAAAGGGAGATCCGAGAATAAGTCAGAGACCAGGAAGCAGAGTGAGGGACTCCAAGACAGAAAGAAACAGAGAGAAAGAGGGCGATGAGCGAGAGAGCATGCAGGTGTGAGCAGTGTGAGCAGAGCACTGGCGAGAGATGAAGGCCCCTGGGCTCCAGGCGGGAGAGACAGGGCTGAGGGCAGCCAGGAAGGCGGTGGGAATGTGGGGCAGGAAGGAAGTGCCTCCCGCCTGGTCCCCAGCCCCTCACAAGGCTGGCCTGGCAGAGGGCAAGGAACTTGGCCAGGGCCCCTGTGTGTGTCCCTGCCTGTGCGGGTGAAGGCGGCAGGGACCTACTGCGCCTGGTTGGCTCCAGTCCCTGCCTGCCTATGATAGTCCTTGTCAGTCCTTGTTCCCTCCCTGTGCTGGCTCACAGGGCCCAGAGGAGCACGGAGAGGGCTCAGCACCCCGACTTCTGCCTGGCGGTGGGGAGAAGGCTGAGCGTGTGTGTACGTGTGTGAGGGATCACTTTGGAATTGGTCCGCTTCAGCCGCTCTAGCTCTGCTGCCTCAGTCTCCATCTAGCACGTTGCCAACTCCCCCGCCGTCTGCCGGCTGCCTTTTATCCAGCCCTCCTCTCTCTGTCCCGGCTGTCTCATGCTCTCCCTGTGCATCGCTGCCTTTCTAGCTCTCCCTCTGCTCCCATCCTCTCTTTATCTGGTCTTCTCTCTGTGCGGCTCGTCTGGGTTTCGCTCTGCTGTGTTCTTTCTGTTTCTCTGTCTCTCTGGTCTGTGTTTCTGTGTCTCTCTCTGCCACGTTCCCTGCGTTCGCCCTTCTGCTCTTTTCCTCTGCCTTTGCTTCCTGGTTTCTGCGTGTGTCCCTCCTAGTCTCTTTCATCTTCTGTCTCTGCCTCTCTCTGCGCGTCTCTCTGTGTTTCCCTCTGTCTCTCACGCTCTGCGGGTCTCGTCCTCGCGCCTTGTCTCTCTGGTCTCTGGCTCCCCATCCCTGCCTCTGTGTGTGTGTCTCTCGCTCCCCCTCCCTCCCCCCTTTTTTTCTGTTCCTAACACCCACACTCACATCCTACCTCAGGAGTAATTGCTTTTGTCTGGGTTGGACTGGACTTGTGGTGGGGGAGGGTGGGGGGAGTGGGTGGCGCTGGGGGGGTTGGGAGGGACGGAGGTCGCTTGGTGCGGTTGAGGTGGCGTCCACCAGCGCAGGGGGTGTTGGGGAGCAGAGGTGCACCTGCCTGAGGGGGAGGGGGAGGGGGCTTGGGCCCACCCTGGCAGGGGCCTGGGGCCTCTGGCAGGGAAGAGAAAGGCAGCAGGCCGGCCCTCACATTTGCACGGGGGGGAGCCGCTACAGCGATAAAACGGGCTGGCCAGTGTCTCAGTGGCAGTCTCTGCTGCCTCGCCACCCCCCATCAGAGACTCAGGGATGTAGCCCACCCACCGTCGTGTACACCGAGTCGCTGTGACACAGGGACACACCCAGAGCCTCCCACCCACTTGTGGAGACACACTGGGCCATCGGCACACAGGGACATGCAGAGTCACGTAGACACATGGAGAAACCACACGGAATCTCTGGCACTCATAAAGAGAGATCCTCCGACATGCACAGAGACAGCCACACAGAGTTCCTGAAACACACATACAGCCACCCACTGACACAGGCACGGAATCCACATAGGACACACGGGGACTCACAGAAACATCCGTGCTCAGACACACTCCGGCAGGGGCACACACACGCCAACACACGCAGGCTTCCCAGAGCACATAGGAACACACAGCCGCCACACTACCTGGGGACAGCAGGTAGCCCCTGAGATGCTCCCAGGATATATTCATATTTCCCCAAGGGACAGGCAGATATTTGAGGACATCCAGGGTCAGGGAGACACTTGTGGCAGCACATACACAGCCACCAAGTGCTCCTGGGACACACCCATAGATTCACGGCCACATACAGACATGACTCAGGAGCCAGGACACTCGGACACACACAGCCCCAGAGTCCCACAGCGGAGCTTAAGGACACACACACACCTTTCCTATGTGGCACTCAGACACCGCAGCCCTCTCGCTGGAACCTTCTGTCCAAAGCCCCACAAGCTCCCGCCCCCGCCACACATGTGCAGGCCAGGCCCTAGGGTGAGGCCAAGGCAGCTTCTACCCACAGAGACCAGCAGAACGGGCCACAGCGGCTCTGTGGGTGGGCGGCAGGCTCGCCTGGGGGGCTGCCCCACTGTTCTTTGCACCCATTCACCCTGGCCGACTCCAGCACCCCCAGGCCTTCCCCTGCCCCATGGGCTCAGGACAGTGTCTCCCAGACCCCCAGGTGCCCCCTGCCCACCTCCCAGAGCTCTGTCCCTCACAAAGGGCCCCATCTCCCTGAGCTGCTCCCAACTGAGGGGATGACTGCTTTCTCCCAGTGGTACTGTCCCTCAATTTGTCCCAGCCCCCTAACCTGCAAGTGTGACCCCATCCCCATCTGCTTCCCTGCCCACTCTCATACTCACCCCCTCTCCTGGCTGTCCAAGCTCTCAGCCTCCCTAAGCTCTCCTGCTGTAGGGGAGTGGTGGTGGAGACCCTTGGCCCCTCAGAGGCTTGGGTAAGGGGTACATGGGGGTGGGGGCCTGGGTGCGGCTCCGGGAAAGGGAAGCAAGGCAAGCTGGGGGAGAGAGAGAGAGAGAGAGAAGCAGAGGCAGGCAGGCAGCCAGCCGGCTTTATATCCCTGCCGTATTGATCTACCATGTCACAGCCCCGGTCGATAGCCAGCCGAGAAAGAGAGAGGGAGAGAAGGGAGGGGAGGTTTGGGGGAGGGCAGCCGGGACCCCTATAGTCCTCGGCCCATCTGGGGCCTCCTTGGCAGGCAGTGGGGGCATGTTCGAGCCCGGCCTGCTCCCCCCAAAAGAGGCCCGCCCTATCCTCCCCCTCTTCCTCTTAGCCGAGGCCCTAGAGAGCAACCTCAGGCTTGGGGGAAGAATTTAAGCACAGAAGATTTGCCCCTTTTTTTCTGTCCCTGGCGGCTTTCTCCCTTATGGGCATTGAGCTCACAGCTGCCCACTGCCCCAGCTCCCTTTGCCGTCCGCTGTTGGCTGGGCAGGTGGGAGGCCCCAAGGCAGCGTCCAGTTTGCTTCGGGACTGACTGGAGTGTGAATGCTCCTTCTTCGCTGTGACCGCGGGCTAGAGAGAAAACCTGCGTGAGCCCCTCTTTTCCAACCATGGCCCATCGGGCCCTCAGGAGCACCTGTCTACCTTGGTTTCCTGCCCTTCCCAGCTGACTTTAAGTTGCTCCCTGCAGCTGGGCCAGGCCAGGGCTAGAGGCAGATCATACTTAAAGTTTTTTTCTCTGGCTCCCCACCCTCCCACTGGCCTGAGAGGAAAGCCTCTCCCTCTCCTCAGCTTCCCCTTCCCTCTCCATAGAACCTTCTACCACCTGCCCCCATCTAAGCCTCCCCCGACCTGGGTAGGGAAGGGCAGAGAAGGAAGACGTCTTCCCTTGGTAGGACTGGAGGTGAGGGCCAAGGCCATGGGACGGCACTGAGAAGCCGGGGCTGTGCCTCCAGCCCAGCTTCCAACCCTGGCTCTGTCTCCCCTCTTTAGGCCTCAGTTTCCCCTCCACCCCCATCCAAGCCTGCCCAAGCTCGGAAGTCTGCATGGCTCAGGGATCCGTAGGGATTGGTGCAGATGGGAGGCAGGGCCATCCGGAGGGTGAGGCCAGGGCCAGAGGGGTGCCTGCTGCCCTCCCTCAGCCAGGACCGCCTGGGTCCCAGGTGCGGCTCCCCAGCCCCCAACTCCCAGGGGCTCTGGTTCTTTGTCTGTCCAGATCCTCCTCCCCTCCCAGCCCAGCCTCCAAGAGGTTGAGGAATCACCTTAGCCTTGACCTGTGGGGGAGGGCAGAGGAGGGGCAGGCGGCCCCACCCCCACCTCCTGCCCATGGCCATCACACAGCCCCTCTCCTCCCACTTCCCTGAGTACCAGGCCACCGCCAGCCAGCGTTGGATCCGTGCTCCCTTTGTTAGGAAGGGGGAGGGGAGAGAGATGAGCTAGGGGACGTGGCCTGACCTCCGACCTCTACCCCTGCCTCCTCCCATCTGGGTCCCCAGGGGCTCAGAGCCCCCTTGACGGACAGTTCTGACCATCAGCCAAATGGCTCCGCGAGTGAGCAGGGGGCCAGGTAGGGGGGAAGGGAGGAAGGCCTGGCCAGGACCCTGAGCCCACCATGGGTGTATGGGGTGCTCCGTGGGTGGAAGGAGGCTCCTAGGAGGGGTGGCAGGAGGAGATGGACACCCACAGGGGACAGGCTGGGGGAGCCTGGTTGGATTGGGGGATATGGAGGCAAAGTGGGGCTCATCCCAGAGCCAGCAGCTCTGGTGGCCCTGTGGCTAGGAGCCTGGCTTGGACAGACACCCCCACCCTGCCCCCACTCGGCCTGCGGCATTGGGAGTGCAGCGAGTTTTGAAAAAAATTAAAAGAAAAAAAAAACAGGAGCAGGAGAAGCTGGGGGAAAAAATATATAAGAAAAAATATAATAAGAACTAAGCGGTGGCTGCAGGAGAGAGAAAGGGCAGGAGGCGGGGAGGGGGGTGCAGGGGGGAGGGCGGCTCAGGCCCTGGTCGCTGCGGAGGCCGGCCGCCGGCCTCTGCGCTGAGCCCTCCGCGTCCCCCCTGCCGGCCCCCTCCAGCCCCGATCGATCCAGTTTCTTGGCAATAAAGCATTTTTATTGTCAGCTGCCCTGAATGCCAAATGTGAGCCTGGTCCTGCTCCCCCCAACCCGCTTCCTCACCACCCCTCCCCCAGCCCTTCTCCACCCCCTCCCCTGCCGTCCCCCCACCATAGAATCAGCATCGTCCATCACCAAGGCCCCCTCCTCTTCCTCCTCATCCATGTCAGCCGCAGTGCCCGCACATCCTGAAGAATCCACCAAGCCCTCCGCCCTCCATCCCCTGCCCCACCACTGTGCTCCCCTCCCTAACCCCAAACCCGTAGGGGAGCAGAAAGGTGGGCTCTGGATGAGTGGTCTTGGGGGGCATGGGGATGGGCAGGAGGAGGTGCAGGAGGGTGTTGGGCAGTCAGGGAGGTGATGGCCACAGGTTGAGGGAGGCACTGGCCAAAGTGAAGCTTGCACAAGCCTGCCCCGCCGCAGCAGGGGACAAGAGGGAGGGGAGGGCAGGCTGGCCTGTGCCCTGGTGTAGCCCTCGGCTTTCTGTCCCCAAGCCTGTCCCTGCCCCTTCCACCGAAACTTGGTCCCTTCTCTGGGAGGCAGGTGGGTGAAGGGGGAAGAGAAAGAGTTGGGCACCCCTCACATGTGTCAGCACTGCCGAACAGCCCCTTCAGGGCTGGGGACAAGACACCACACAATGACACCACAAGCCCAGCAGACTACTGGTGAGAGGGGCAGAGCAGGGGGTGCTGGTGAAGCAATTTGCGGAAGGCCGGGCAGCCCCAGCCAGCTTGCTCTGGCATCCCTCCCTCCTTCATTCCTCCCCTTTTCCTTTTGTCTCTCTCTGCATCTCTCTGTCTCTGTCTCTCTCTGATGCTGACTCTCTCCTTTATTGCTGCTTCTCCCTCCAGGGATTTAAAAGCCTCCACCACTTCCCTGCTCTACCTTCATATCCCCAGTTATTCTTTCCCGTCCCCTCTTTTCTTAGCCCTGCTACCTGCTTTCCCTCCGTCCCTCCGTCCCTCCCTGCCTGTCTCCCACTTCCCCCACATCTCTTCCCACATCCCCCTCCCACCGCCATAACAATAAGCACAGGCCGAGGTCCCTGGACATCAGCAGGAAGTGCAGAAGGATCTTCAGCCCCTCTTCTCTCATTCCCTCAGGGGCCACCGTGTCCAGAGGAGTTGGAACAAGTGTACCCCTACAGAGACGGAGCTGGAGAACCAGGGATCCATCCCGTCTCTCTGCCACAGATGTGCTGTGTGGTTTTGCTAGAGTCACTTGCCAGCCCTGAACCTCAATTTCCTCTGAAAAATGAGCTGCTCAGAGGGTATTCACGGCCTTTCCTATAGACTTCGTGTGCCTGAAGGCCCGGGGTTCTCTCAGTCTCTCAGAGAAGGAGTGGGGCAGGATCCTCACTCTGGGGAACCTGGTCCCTGCTCCTCTCACCTTCTCCTGGTGGCTTGGGAATGGGAAGCTGGAGAAGTAAGCCGGCATAGGGTGCCAAGACTCCTCCTGTCAGTCTGGTCAGGGGAGAGTCCCAACCAGGGCCATGCTTTACGGAGTGTAGGGCGTGGATTTGAGACCCCTGGCCCCACGTCTATTGTCAGCTCCCCAGAGCAGGGGCCATGATGTCACAGGTCCCTAGCTCAGTGTCTGCCACATGGATGAGGTTCAAGAGATCTCTGTGGAGGCTGGGCACGGTGGCTCACGCTTGTAATTCTAGCATTCTGGGAGGCCGAGGCGGGAGGATCACTTGAAGTCAGGAGTTCGAGACCAGCCTGAGCAAGAGCGAGACCCCATCTCTACTAAAAATAGAAAAAATTAGCCAGGCACGGTGGTGTGTGCCTGTAGTCCCAGCTATTCGGGAGGCTGAGGCAGGAGGATCACTTGAGCCCAGGAGTTTGAGGTTGCGGTGAGCTAGGCTAGAGCCAGGCAACAGAGTGAAACTCTGTCTCAAAAAAAAAGAGAGAGATCTGTGGAGTGAGTGAGGAAGAACCTGTGCAACGTGCAACAGGATGGGCTGGATGGGGTTGTGGGCAGGGGCAGGGGAAGGAACAGAGGAATTCAGACACCTCCAGGTTGAATTGAGGGGAAGTTGACAGATGGAGGGCACTTGGGAGGAGGAGGAGGATTCCAGATGACCATGGGTCCAAGCCACCACCCTTCACCCAGCACTCAGTGACCCTGCTCCTGGATTGTTTTCTGGGTGCTAAGCACTCGACCTATGTGTTCTTGCTGACCCCAACCACCTTAGATGGTAGGCACTTTCATTATTCCCACTCTGCAGATGGAAACACTGGGGCTCAGAGACAGGAAGCAACTTTCCCAAGGTCACCAGCCAGTGAGAGGCAGAGCTGGGACTGCTGTTCAGTCCCAGTGATGCTGGTTGGGCTTCTTGGTTGGTTCAACTCCAATGTTTGTCAAGAGCCCACTGCTAGGGGTCAAGCTCTGCTGGAGATGCTTGGGAAACCTGACTGCTTTGGTGTGAGGGGTTCAAATCCCAGCTCTACCACAGACTCACCATGACATCATGGCCAGGGGATTCCTCCTTCCTGAGCCTTGATTTCCTCCTCTGGGTCATAACCACCACCTCATAGGAGTCAGTGCAATAGGAAACATAAAATGCAAATAAGGTTACCTGACAGTCATGCAGCAATTCTCTTCTCTGATTCCTGCCCATCCTCTAGGTTTCAAGTCTTTCAAGCTTTTATATTTGTAGAGCATTTTTTCCAAAGCGCTGTCAATATTCATTGTCTCTTGTATCCTCACCACTGCCTTGTAAGGGAAGAATTATTATCTTGACTTTACTAAGTGGAAACTGAGGCTTGGAAGACTCAAGTGCCCTCCCTGCCTAAGGTGCTTGTCCCCATGAAGGATCCATTTAAGTCACGCATTCCACATGTCTGTTGAGCACTCGCCACGTGCCAGGCACTTGCTTGTTGGACACTGAAGCTACGGCAGTGAACAGACCCAACACAGCTACTTTCATGGAGCCGACAGACTAGAGGGGATGCAGCTCTTTAAGTGTGAATAGGATCAAACACAAAACTGGAAATTGTGATAAATTCCCCCAAAGGATAGACTAGAACAGGGACCCAGGAGAGAGAGGGCAAGACATTTAAGCTGAACCTTGAAAGATGAGTAGGATTTTACCTGGCAAAGAGCACAAGGAGAGTGTTTCAGGCAGAGGCAATGGCACATGCAAAGGTCCTGGGGTTGGAAAGAGCTTGATTTGAGAACTCAGGGGCATGGCAAAGGCTGACCCACCTTATGTTCGCAGCTCTTAGCATAGGGTCTGGTATAGGGGGCCATCCCTGAAGGTGTAGACCTGAGTCATATGGAAGAGGCTCTGTCGCAGGCTGAGCAGGGTGTGAGAGCATCAGGGAAGGATGAGGAGCTTAGCAGAGGGCCTGGCCTTTGCCTCCTTCTCCACCCCCTCGTGAGCCAGGAGGGCACTCCCATTTTGCAGGATGTGGAGGTCATTGTCCCTTTTTCAGCTCCTCCTTCAGCAAATAAACATTGAGAGCCTCCTATGCTCTCAATTGAGAGCAGGTTCTGGAGACACAGTGGTGAACAGGACAGACACAAGTTAGTGTGATTATTATTATGGTTCTAATCTGAATGCTGAGTGGTGGGTTCACATTAACACATTATTAAAAACAAGTAAAATATGGTCAGGCACAATGGCTCATGCCACTAGCACTTTGGGAGGCTGAGGTGGGAGGATCACTTGAGGCCAGATGTTTAAAACCAGCTTGAACAACATAGCGAGACCTCATCTGTACGAAAAAAAAAAAAATTAGCTGAGCATGGTGGTGCGCGCTTGTAGTCCCAGCCACTCGAGAGGCTGAGGCAGGAGGATTGCTTGAACCCAGGAGGTTGTGGTTGCAGTGACCTATGCACTGTAACCTGGGCAACAGAGTGAGAAAAAAAGTAAAATAAATGAATGAATGAATAAAGAAAGAGGGCTCTACCCAGCCCAGTGATGGGAGTATGCCATGAACCAAGGATTATGATTAATCCAATTTTGTGCACCTGAGGTGCTTTTAAAGGAAGAGATAAAACATAACAGAACAAAAAAAAAAAATAAAAACTGTAACAGGACACATGTGCTCCATGGCCTCCTAGCATGAACAGTCAAGTGGGGGGAAGAGAGATAATAAGAACCTAACACACAGAAACTTGAATGTGAGGTGGTGAAAAGCGCTAGCAGAAAATGCACCCTGGTACAGGCCAGAGTGACGAGAATGGCCATGTGAGGCAGGATGATTAAAAAGACCTCTCTGTGGCGGGGATGTTTAAGAGGAATCCTGGGACGAGTGAGGGAACAAGCCCTGGAAATATCTGGGGAAAAGGGGCACCAGGCAGGGGGAACAGCAAGAGCAAAAAAGGAAAGGAGGAACCCGGGCTTGGGTGCAGGGACAGAAAGCCAGGCGGCACTAAGGGAGGGAGTGACAGAGCCGGGGAGAATAGCAGAGGTGGGCAGGGGCTGCAGAAAGAGGAGTCTTGGAGCTGGCTTTCTTGGCCAGCCTCCCCGGGCGTGGGGCCTTAGTACCCTGGACAGAGGCCCCGGCCCCTGTGAGCGCTTGCAGCGATGGGGCGCACCCTACCGAACGTGGACTTTCATTAAGTCTGATGCTGGGCAGTGAAATGTGGCGCAGGGGGAGATGATACTGCAGTGAGTAGGAACCGGCCCCGCCCGCAGGAAGCACAGGGTCAGTGGATGAGACATAGACGTACAGCTCGGTGAATCTGGATCGAGCAGACATCTACATATTCCCTACGTGGTGCAGATGTCGGAGGCGCCCAGCGCCCGAAGCCCCATCCTTGAGTGCCCCTTCCCAAACACACTCCTCCTTCCCTGCTGGAGGTAACCGCGAGCCTCACTTTTGGGATAATCACGTCTATGCTTTTCTGCCTCTGTATCATTTAATATATTCTAATTTTAATTTTAAAAATGAATACAGTCTCATAAAAACTAAAAGCATTGCAGAAAAGGCTAAACTTCCCTTTGAGTACCCTCTGCTTTCCCAGTCCTGGTCCCCTCACCGAAGGTAGTAGTCGTTAGTTCATTAATTGGTTTCCAGGTCTTTCCGCATTTGCTCAATACCTATGCACCCATAGAAAATATATAGTTTTTTTGGTATGTGTTTTGTATAAACAATACCAAATGGTATAAATCATTCTCCAGCTTGCTTTTTCACTCAGTAGTGTCTTGGAGAACTTTCTATGTCCATATCCATAGATCTGTCTCATTCTCTTTCATGACTATGTAGTATTCCTAAGTGTGAATATACTGTCATGTACTTAGCCACTGTCCTATTGGTGACATCTAGATTGTTTCTGATTTTTCTCAATCTCCAACCTTGACAAAGTGAACACCTCTGTACTTAGGGCACCGTGGCAAGTATAAGATTTAAGATTAACAAAGTTCCTGTCAGCCCACGTTTCAGCCCCCATTTCACGGATGAGGAGCCTAAGGCTCAGAGAGGAAAGTCACTTGCCCAAGGTCACAAAACAAATGAGTAGAGGAACGAGTTTCCAAAGCCTCATCTGTCTGACTCCCAACACAAGCATTATGTGCACCTGTGTGATGATTTACAGGTGTCCTGGAGCCCTGGCTGTACACGGGCCCAGTGCTGAGCTGTGACTCTACAAGAACAAATTGAACTCAGCCCTGTCCTCAAGGAGCTCACAGTCTGGGGACAGCCTCACTGGGAAGTAATTCAAGGCTGCATGATTAGTGCTCAAGCCCATGATGCTGGCTGGAGCTGCCAGACGACTGTTACCATTCATTGGGCCTCCTTTGGCATCCGCAAAGGCGTCCAGGGAGAGGAGGTCTGAGCAGAGACTGGTGGCAGGTAGAATTTATGGTAAACAAAGCAGGCATGCGGGACAAGGCACACAGGGCAACCCAAGTTACTGGACAGAGGGAGAGGGTGAGCTCTGAGGGCAAGAGTTGAAGAAGTTGACAGGCACCGTCTCCGCCTGGGTTTAGAGAGCTGGCTTTGACTTCATTCTCTAGGCTGTGGGAGCCTGGAAGGATTTATTCATTCAACAAATAGTGTTTGAGCACCTGCTATGTGCCGGGCACTGTTAAAGTGCCAAGAATACCATGGTGAACAAGACAGAACAGGATACCTGCTTTCAGAGAGCTTACATTTTAGAGAGGAAAACAGACAGTAAAGTGAGTGGACAGTAATGAAATTCCAGAGTGCTCTGAGGAAAATAAAAGAGGATAGTGGAGCGGAGCATGACTAGGGGGCCTCTCTGAGGTGTGGCCTTTGAGCTGAGTCCTGAAGCCTGAAGACTCAGGATGAGAGGAGGGGGAGGAGGAGGGGAGAAGCGTTCAAGGGGATCAGCGAGGTCAGAGGCCCTCAGGTGGAGCAAACGTGGCTTCCTCCAGCATGGCTCAAGCGTGGCACTCTTGTGGGCAGATCGGAGGTCCTGCCAGGCCCTGGAGGCCACGGTAGGGCGATTGGGTTTGTCGCAGCAGCAGCAGGGCCGGAGAGCTCTGGACCAAGGCCATGGGCCCTTGCCTTTCAGCCTTTGGACAGCTCCCTGCGCTATGGGGATGGCAGTGGCCCTGGTGCCTGCAGAGCCAGTGCTGGGTGAGGGGGATGTCAGAGCTGGGGCAGAGTGTGAAGCACACTCCTGTGGGAAGCCTGGGTGCAGCAGGGGGTGGCGGGGGCTCCTGGGCCAAGGGTGGAGCCTCACTGAGGAAGGCCCAGGGCCAGGCACCTGCTCCTGTGGCTCATTTGGAGACCCTGGTGAGCATGTGGTGATGGATGCCAAGGACCCTGTTCTTGGGGGATCTGCAATCTGGGAGAGCCATGCCCAAGCCAGGATGAGGAGCAGGGAGCTCAACACAGCAGTTTAGGCACAAGCTTTGGGGTCAGCGAGACTCTGGGGTCTGCCCTGGGCTAGCCATGTGACTGTGGGCCTTAGCTTCCTCGTCTGTAAAATGGGGATGACAAGTCCCTGACTCATAAGATGGCAAGGAGGAGTCAGTGGAATGCTGAATATACTCAGCTGGGTATACTCTCTCTCTCTCTTTGTCCTACAGCTAATTGATCCATCAGCCCATCTTGCCTGTTCTTATGTCAAGCCATAGAATGTTAGAGCTAGAAGAAGCCTTAGAGTGCCCCTCCAGCCCACTTCCCACTTATAGACGGGCAAGCTAAGGCCCAGAGAGTAGCGGGGGTGTCCCTAGGTCACCAGAGGGCCAGTTTCAGAACAGGGATCTCGATGGTCTTCTGACTTTTATCTTCTCTGAGCCACATCGCACTGCTTCTCTTCTTACCTGAGATAAACGGGGGATTCTGGTAGATTTTGGAAATTGGTGGGAGGCGGAGGGGATGATGAGGGGTATTTGTGTCAATGTGAATTTATTAAGCACCTGCTGGCTTCCTGGTCTGTACACCTTGCTGCTTCCAAGATGCCTCTTCCTGATCTTCCCTCCAACACTGACCCAAGCACCTTTCCCCAAATCTGCTCCCCTTCCCACTGTCCATCAGTGATGGCCTCAGCCACCCTGGCCCACTTCCTGTCTCCCGTTCCGTAGGCTGTAGCCTGAATGTATGCCCCATCTTTGTCATGGCCTTGTCCTCCCCTGCTGCCCAGATTGTTGTCCCAGCCTCCCATTGGTCATCCTGCTCCAGCCTCCACGTCACTAGCCTGTCCCCACACCTGTCCCTAGTGGATCTTTCTTACACAGAATCTCCCTGCTCAGAAGCCTTCTACCTACAACGTCAAATCCAGCCTCAAGGCACACGTCCTGTCCTGACCTGTCCTTCTCGTCTGAGCTTAAACTCTTCCACCTGCCCTGATCTTCCTCTGGGCCTCATTCTTGACTCCTCCCCCTCCCCCACACCCCACGTTCAGCCAGTCACCAAATTTTGCTTTGTCAGCTTCCTCACGCTGACCCCTCACATGCTGGTCCTTCACTGCAGCTTCGACAGCACTAAAATGTTCACAGAACCTGGCTGGGCACAGTGGCTCACACCTGTAATCCTAGCACTCTGGGAGGCTGAGGCAGGAGGATTACTTGAGGCCAGGAGTTCAAGACCAGCCTGAGCAAGAGCAAGACCCCATCTCTACAAGAAATTAGAAAAAACTTAGCCAGGCGTGGGGGCACGCATCTGTCATTGCAGCTACTCGGAAGGGTGAGGCCAGAGCATCGCTTGAGGTTGCAGTGAGCTATGGTGGTGCCACTGCACTCTAGGTCAGAGTGAGACCTGTTTCAAAAAAAAATGTTCACAGAACACGTTGTTTCCCACGTTGAAATCATCTCAGTGGTGTCTCATTGTACTTGGAGTAAAGTCCAAAATTCTTACCTTGGCCCACAAGGCCCCGTGTGGCCTGGCCCTGTCTGCCTTGCCACCTCGCTCCTGTACTCTCTTCCCTGTTCACTCTGCTCTAGCTACACAGGCCTCCTTCCCCATCCTGGAGTTGCCATTGGCTTGCTGCTGCGGGGCCATCACACCCTCTGTTCCCAGTGCCTGGAGGACAGTTTGCTGCAGCATGCCACCCTCCATCTTATGTCACGCACCCTCCTCTACCTCACCTTGAAAGCACTTTTCCTAACTTGGAAAACATATTTATTTGATGGCTTTTAAAAACTGTTTCTCCCCCAAAAGACTACAAGCTCTATTGTGGGGATGGGGGAGATAACCCATCCTTGTTTTGCTTTTAACCACTGTATTGTCTGAGCTTAGCAGTGGCTTGACAGACACATCATGGCATGTATGTAACACTCACTGAGTGATAGATCATCAAGGTGTCTTTGTCTGGTCAACTCTGGTCCTCAGCTTCCAGCCCAGGGCTTGGCACTGAGGGACACGAGGAAAAGCTTGAATTTAAGGAAATGGGGAGGGTTTGGCCAACCTTCAGCCAGAGCTGATGGGAGAAGAAGGCGTCCAATGCAGTGCCGAGTATCAAGGAACAAACCAAGGCTGTGGGAGTCGGGCTGTGGGCTGTGGGTTGCGGGGGGTTCCCGTGTTCCTCCGTGGGCAAGGGGTGGTTATTCCTGCTGTCCATGGAGGAGGGGGAGCATTTCAAAGCTCCAAGAAGGAGGCCCAGGGCTGAGTAGAGAGAATAAGCTGAGGGGAGGTCAGATCTGGGTTTGAATCCTGCCTCTACCACTCGCATGCTGTGCGACTTGGGGCAGGTGACTTCACCTTTTTCAGGCCCAATTCATCTGTAAAATGGGCATGATAACAGACCTTACCTCCTCAGACCGTCGTGGAGATTTAGAAATAATGTATTGGTTCAAATAGCACAGAAGATACAGCAATGGTGCTATGCTGCTGCTGATAGGATACAATGAAGAAGAAAGAGAAGAAATATTTTAAGTCCCTGGATGCTGGATGCTCCTAAGAAGAACTTGACTTTGACATAGGGCTGCTGGAGAAGCGGTTCTGAGGGCACCTCAGGCCCAGGGGGTTCAGGGGGATGAGGCAGGTGTGTAAGCAGGAAATAGTCTTGAACCCAGGAGCCAGGAAAGTGGGTGAGAGGTGGGCAAGCAGTGTCTGGGGCGGCCGAGGGTTGAGGGTATCTGGCCCACTGGGGACTGCATGGCCCTGCAGCAGGACCTGCCACACCTCCCTTTATGTGTTTGCCACCCCCGTCATCCTGTTCTCCTGCCTAAGCTAGCATTCCGTACTCCTCCAGTGGCTGCCCTTGGCCTGGGCTCTGCTGAAGGCCCATGTGGTTAGATGCAGAGGGGAGGCTGGTGTCAATGAATCTTGGGCCCAAGTTCATCTCTTGGCCCAGCCATTGACTCACAGCGTGGCCTGTGACTCGGTCTCCCTATTGCCTGCCAAGCTAAGGGTCTGAGGGGCCTCTCTGAGCTCCCACATGCTACACCCTACAGACCAGGGCAGCACCTATGGGGAAAGAACCCCTGGGGTCCCTGGCAGAGCAGGGATGAGGCTGTTGGCTAAGTGGAGAGATTGCCAAAGACTGCAGGAGTCCAGGGAGAGGCTGGGGAACTGAGCCACAGAGAGGGTCCCCAGGGGTGGCCAAGAGGAAGAGGCCATGGCTGGGGGGCCCTGAGGGTGAAGAATCTCGCTCTGCTGTCCCCGGTGGGCCGGCTGCTCCCCCCCACCACTCCCCGCCGGGCCCCCGGGGACCTCGCTCTAATAATGTATTTGATCGACTCGCCGGCCGCGTACAAGCGATTATTGTCTTGTCGGGAGTCAAACGTATCGATCCGGCGAGAAATATGAGCGGAGCAATGGGGCCCGCGTGTCAGTTACCAGCCCCGCTGGCCCTGGGGAGCCCCCTACGTCTCCTTTAATTACCGCTCAGCCCTGAGCCCAGCCTGGCCTCCCCTGTGCCCCTCCCTCCCAGGCTCCCTGCACCTGCAGTGGCCCCCACTGCTCCCCAGCTCCCATGCCCGACCTGCCTTGCTCAGCATGGCTTGAGGCCTCTTCTCTGGCAATGACGCCACCATCTACTCCTGCCTGGGCCTCCCCATTCCCAGCTGCCAGTTCCTACCCACCCGTGTGCTCCAAACTCTGCCCCTCCGTCCTCTTGGGCAGCCCCATCCTCCTTCAAGATCCCCTCACCCAGGCCCAGGGACTTGGCTCTGGTCTGAGGCAGTAATAATAGTGGAGGCAGCGTGGGAGGCGAGGGGGTGTGTGTGATTTCATCCTTTGGAGAATGTATAAAGCCTCCCCTGGCTCCCGGAACAAGCCGCAGACCTGGCAGCACCGGAAGTGGGTTGTCCTCTTCTTGCTCACCTTAAGGGGCTGGCAGGGGGTCATGTCTGAAAGCATGCTCCTGACCTGGGTGATACTGAACGTGTCCAGGATGGAGCATAGGGATGGCTGGTGGGGTTTTGGCCCCCCATAATTCCTACGACGCCCATTTCCAAGCCCCCCAAAACATAAATCCTAAATTAAAACAGAGCTTACAGGTCAAATGCAGCTTTAAGATGAGGCTCCAGTACCCCATGGCCACAGACTGCTGCTGGGAAGACCCTGGAACAGAAACCCTGCAGCTGGTGGCTGTGTGGCCTGTGGATCTCCTCTGTGAAATGGCCTTTATAATATGGGATGTTGTGGAGTATAGATGCCTGGAAACTGTCCCTTCTGTGTGTGCATGTGAGAAATGCGGGTCATTCCTGTCAAGCCCGCTGCCTGGGCCTGTCTAGGGGCACAGGGCCCATGTGCAGACAGGGGAGGTCACTAATGTATTTGTATGTTATGCTCCATGTGTGAGTGTGGGTACAAATGGCCAGGAAGCATGCCTGGGCGCATATGTGTGGATGTGCCCTTGTCCCACGGGTGCCTGTGAGGGAGCAGAGGGGTATCTGTATGGGGGTGCCCATCGTCATTAGGGAGAGTTGGAGCTGGGGCAAGTAGAGAGGTGTTCATGTGAGCCTGTGCGTGCACGCCTGTGTGTGTTAAGTGCTGGGGCCCATGTGTAGAAATACTTGAGTGTATGCGTGTGTCCTGTTGAGTCCAGGCGTCCGTGCGCGCCTGTGTGGTTTGGGGGGCCCCCAGCTTGGGGCCCGACCGCCAGGGGCAGGCAGCCGTACTGTTTGGGGGCGCCAGGCGGTCCCGCAGCCTCGTACCCCGGGCGCTCCGGGCGCCGAGAGGAGGAAGAGGGCAGCGGGCTCGGCGCGCCTTTGTCTGAGCCGCTGTGCGCGGAGAGTCCTGCGCCTTTGTGTGACCCTCGCAGGTGTGCGCGCAGGGGCGGGGTGGGGGCGGGGACGAGGGGGTCGGAGAGGGGAGCGGAGGGAGGGGTTCCATCCTCCGCAGCCGGCCCCGCCCTCCGGCCCATTGGCTGGGCGCTGCCGCCCTCTGGCGGGCGCGGAGGGACGCGCTGGGCTGGGAGAGCCGCAGCACGAAGGGCTAGCTGCCAGCAGCCGGGGGAGCAGGGGCTCCCCTCCACCAGAGCCGCCTCGGGCTCCCGCGTTTGATCCCTGACAGACTTCTTGCCACCCCAGGCCAAGGACCGCCCGCACTGCCACTGCCCATGGGCACCGCTTCCTCCCACTGGTGGCCGTGGACACCTCACCTGCAGACAGGTGCGAACTTGATCCTCCCCAACGCGCTGTACTTTTTAGCTTCAAGTCTTCCTTGGGAAAGCCACCTCTCACCTCTCTGATACTCAGTCTTTTCATCTGTAAAATGGGACAAATAACAGTGCCCACCTCTGGAGATGACACCTGTCAAGTGTGAGGTGCAGGGCTGGGCATTGATTAGGAAAGCCCTCCCTCCAGTAAGCTGTTAGCTGATGTTTTGTTGTTGTTACTGGTCTGGGCTCACCTTCTCTCCCAGACCCACATCCCCTGTTCCTTATCTGTTTGCCCCCATGGGAGTGGCAGAAGGGCAGGACAAACTGTTGCTGGCACCTCTTGGGGCGGAGGCTGTAGGAGTAAGATCTTCCAGCCTGCTTGTCCTCTGCCCCACTAACCCCCACCCTCCTAACATACACACATGATTTGGGATCCGCAGGGTTGCTGGAGTGGGTCTGCAGGCCTCCTGGGTATTTTCCCTTCTGAAGGGGGTGGACTCGTGCTCGCTTGGGCAGCACATATACTAAAATTGAAGGGGGCGGACCTGCCCTGTGGTTTCCTCCCTGGGTGACTTCCGGCAGGGAGGGTTCAGCCCCCAGAGAGGGCGGGGAGATGACACAGTTGTTCCCCCAGCCCTGGCAGGGCGGGCAGCATGGTTCACTCCAGCATGGGGGCTCCAGGTAAGGGGGCTGTTGCCTGCGCCACTGATCAGGAGGACAGGCTGCACATTTGGGTTTGTTCTGCTATGCCACCTGTGCTGGCCCTCCTTGCCCCTCCTCCTCAGCTGTCTTCATTGTCCCTCTACTCTGTACTCTAGCAACTCCTCTCTCCCATCTCTCCCATGCTGAGTCCCCCTGCCCCAGTTCCTCCTTGCCCTCTCCTTCCAAATCAGACACCAAAGCTTCCAGTGTCTTCTCCCCATCTCTGTTGTCTGGGGGAAGGAGGGATGGAGCCAGGTGTTGGTCATGGGCCCTTATATGGGGAACCAGTGGGATGGGTGACATGGGTGATCCTTGGGTGGAGGCTGCAAAAGGGTTGGATACCAAGTTGCTGGACTTGGAAGGTGTCATTCTCCTTTTGAGTGTGTATGGGTGTGTGTCTGCGTGTGCGGTGATTCTGACTCCTCTGAGAGTGTCTGCCCTGTGCTCGTGTATGAGTCAGGGGAGGGGGCTGTTGTGTGTGGCATCCTGGGGGTAGCCTTGGCCCTGGGCTCTTAGCTCACTTCCCCACTTCATTTGCCTCGGATGTCACCTCCTCAGGGCAGCCTTCCCTGACCTCCCCACCCAAACTGGCACTGATCCTGTCACTCTCAGTCCTCTCACCCTGCTTTATCTTTTTCTTCACGGTACTTATCACCGCTGGAAATTTCATTATATGTTTGTTAGTGTGCTTGTTAAATACGTGCTGCGCCAAATGGCAGTTGACTGCGTGCGTGCGGTGTGCCAGGCACTGGGCACTGTGCGAGGTGATTTATAGTTGTTGGTGTAATGTGTATGTCTCTGCGTGGCAACAGGCATCTTTCAGCAGTGTGGACAGGAGCCGTAATAAGGCGATGTGTGTAACGTGTTTAGCGCGGGGCCTGGGACATGCGAGCGCTCGACCCTTCGTGACGGTTTCACCTGTGGATGGATAGGCGTGACTGTGGGCATGAGTCTGGGTTTGGCATGTGCCAGCCTATGCATGTCCAGGCATCCTTGTGCCCTCCATCAATGTATTAATATATTCATTGAGCAGTTCTGTGCTGGGTGTTGGAAACATAACTGAAAAAGACAGCTTCAAGTCTGCCCTCCTGGAGACCCCAGATCTGTGGAGAAGACAGACCTGTGACCAACGACAGCACAGAGTGGTCAGGTTTGGGATGGGGGAACAGGCAGAGGGGCTGGGGGAAATACGGGAGATTGTGGGAGCCCAGGAGACATGTGCAATTCAGTTGGTGGGGTGTCAGGGAGGGCCTCCTGGACCAGGGGGGTGTCTGAGCTAGGATGTGAAGTGAGTATGAGCAAGGAAGAGGAGGTAAGGAGGGGGTTGGCAAACAAGGAAGACTATTTGTAGGGTGGCATATGTGTATTTACTGAGGCGACCGTATGCGCAACTGTGTATGTGTGTGTGTGTCCGTGCAGTATAGACACAGACATCCAGCATCTCTGCACATGTATGGTGTCTGCTCCACCACTGACTTGTCCCTGTCTGGGGTCAGATGGGGACCTTGTAGGTACTGGGCAGTAAGTTAGACCCTTTACTTGGGATTTCTCATAGAACAGCCCTGCCTGGGAGGACCTGTCTAGGTTTTCCCTGCCCGGACATGAATTAATACCTTGTGTGGCCTTGAACAGATCACTTGTCTTGGCTGGTCTTGGGCTCCGCACCTGTGAACTGGGTTCGGGGGTCTACCCTGGCCAGCTGCCAGGATGGGGTGACTCTGGGTGTGAGCATGTGTGCACATCTGTTTGTGTCTGTGTGTGACTCTACGTGTATACATGTGTGCACATCTTTGTGTATCTGTGTGTGACTCTGGAGGTGTGAGTGTGTGCACATCTATATGTACATGTGTGTCTGTGCCTGACTCTGGGTGCGAGTGTGTGTGCATGTCTGTATGTATCTGGATGTGTCTGTGCGTGACTGTGGGTGTGGGAGTGTGTGCACATCTGTGTGTATCTGTGTGTGTCTGTGCGTGACTGTGGGTGTGGGAGTGTGTGCATATCTGGGTGTGCCATCTGGCTGGCTGGGTATGACTGGGTGTGAGGGTGTGTGTAAGTGCATGTGTGTTCATGCATCTGGGTCTGTGAGTGACTGTGGGGATATCTGTATGTGTCTGTGTGTCACTCTGGCTGTGTGACTGTGTGCATATGTGTGCGTATCCGGCTGGCTGGCTGTGTGTCCTTGGTGTGAGAGTGTAAGTGCATGTGTACGTACACACGTCTGGGTGTGTGCTTTGCATATCTACCTGCGGCATCATGTCTGGGCATGTGTCTTTATCTGCAAACCTGTGTATATTCCTGTCTGGAATCTGGCACACCTGTTGTTGTGTGTGTTGGCGGGGCCCCTGCCTGGCCGTGGCTGTGGTGTGGCTGCTCTTGCCTGTTGTCAGCACAGCTGTGGGGCCACCTCTCTTGTTGTGTCTGCTGCCCGTATCTCCATCCCTCCCTCCTGACAGCTCAGAAGTGTTCACTCCCTTGAGGCCACCCAGGGACAGCTGTGGGGCTGGGGGAGAGTGAGGTGTTGCTCCTGGGGAGGCCGGGACTGGGCCAGCTGGGCCCACAGAGGTTCCCGGCAGCACCAACCTGCCTACAGGGGCTCCCAGGCCACAGCCTTGATTGAGGTGGGTGTGGAGGCAGGGACCCAGGGGACAGGCCAAGCGGGACCGGGGGGGTGAGGGGCAGTCCTTGGGCCCTCTATATTTAGCCTCATTTTCAGTAAGTGCTAACGAGAAGCTGGCCTAAGTCTGCTAAAACTGGCTGGGGGAAATGCAGAGGAGAAGTGAAAGTCCGGGGAGGGTGGGGAGGGGAGGACAGAGGGGACCCAGAGTCCCAGGGTCCCAGACCTGGGGCAGTTGGGCAAGTGAGTGTGAGCTTAGGGCCTGGGCAGTCCTGGATGGGTCTGTCCCGAGGATGGTGGGATTCAAGGGGCAGCAAAGCTCCAAGGGCCTGGTAGGGTTACGCATCACTTTTCTCTGCCTGTTTCTCTAAAAAGTTACATGCTACCTGGGCTGGGCAATGGGGCTGACCATGAATAACCAGCCAATTTTTCTGTGCAAACAAAGCTTTGGGAGGGACTTCTGAAGGTGCCAGGGGCTGGAGCACATTAGAATCACCTGGAGGGTCTTTTAAAAATCTAGGTGCCCAGGTCGCACCCTGTGCCATTGAAATCAGAGTGTCAATGTTTCTGTAGAGTCGAGAGGTGGGCGTTGGGCCTCCCTGCCTGGGCCAAGGTTGAGGCAGAGCCTTTGGATGGACACTCCAAGTCCACGGCTGCCAGTGCCCTAGAGTCCCTGTCACGGCATCGTTTGGCTTTTGGTCCTGGATGAAAATGGAGCCCCCTATTCGTCCTTGGTGGGAATGGTTTGACCCTTTTCTCAGGTTGAGCTCTGATAGGGGAAGAGGAAGGAGCAAGAAACCTGGGCCAAGGGCAGCACTTGGCTATTCGCTGGCCCAGCCAAGCGCCCAGTGGAGAGAACAGGGGCTTGTGTGGAGTGGTTGGGAGAATTAGGGAGAATAAGAGTAACTGAATGGTGGAAATTTCCCTTCAAACTGCTTCTGCCTCTCCAGCTGCTATCCCTGCAGAGGAAACTTACGTTAAAGGTTTAAGTTGGGTTTGCTTGGGTATGGGGACCGAGGGTTGAGGTGCTGGGTGACAACAGAGATAGGGGCTTGTTTTGGGTAGGATTGAGCCCTGGTTGGTCAGGGGATTCTCTCATGCATTCGTACATTCCAAAGATATCGTCTGAGGCCTGTGCAGCGATGACTGTAGCCTGGGCCCTCATGGAGGGGCGTGGGGATGGGGTCACCCAGGGTGGTCAGGGTCGATGAAGGGTGGTGCAGGGGTGGCAGAGCCCAGACAAGAGAGACACCGACTGCCCAGGGAGTCAGGGAGGACTTCACAGAGGAGGTGACATATGAGCTGGGCCTTAGAGAGGAGCAAGAGTTTGCCAGTGGAGAAGGAAAGGGTCACTCAGGTGGGAGAGGAGCAGAGGCAGTGGTCTGGGGGAGGGAGGGGCCACTGTGGTCTACTGACCCTCCCGTCCTCTGCTGGGCACTGTCGGGGCCCCACGATCACACCCGCCCTTGAGGAGCTCCCAGTCTGATAGCAGAGACATACTGGGGCCCAGCTGGCTACCGTCAGCCCCTAGGACAGTGCTGGGGGAGGTGCTGGGGCAGGGGGAGCTGGGGAGAGACCTCTGACTGAGGCTGGGGTGTCAGGATGATGGCTTCATAGCAGACAGAGCCTGTGCCGGGTCTTGAATGATGGGTAGGCGGTCGCCAGGTGGACAGGTGGAGAGCAGCATTCCAGGCAGAGGGACCAGCCCACACCAAGGCCCCAGGAAGCGTGTGTTAAATGGCAGGGAGGCAGCAGGACGGGGGCAGGAACTAGTGAGAGACAAAGAGAGCTTCAGGGAGGGACGTCCAACAGACAGTTATACCCTGTTCTGAGCGAGTGACGCCGGGGACCCAGCGATGAGTCAGACCAGGTCCGTCCCCCTAGTCTGGTGGGGAAGGAACCTGGACACAGACGGCGATGGCCCTGGGGGCTCAGGGCTGGAACCGTGGGTGGGAGTTGGGGGCAGGAGCCGTGGGAGGCCGTATTTGCCTGCTAGGTCTGCCATGACAAAGTACCACAAACTGCGTGGCCGAAACAACAGAACTTTGTTTTCTTGCAGTTTTGGAGGCTAGAAGTCAGAGCCAGGGTGTCAGTAGGGGTGGTTTCTTTGGAGATCTCTACTCCTTGGCTTGTACATGGCTGTCTTCTCCTGTGTTTGCATATGGCCTTCCCTCTGTTCCTGTGTCCTAATTCGCAGTTCTCATAAGCAGACAGTCAGATTGGATTAGGGCCCACCCTAAAGACCTCATTTCACCTTAATTACCTCTTTCAAGATCCTCTCTCCAAATGGTCTTATTCTGAGGTCCCAGGGCCTAGGACTTCGACATACGAATTTGGCGGGGACACAACTCAGCCCATAGCAGAGGCCATGGGTGAGCGTGGACTTTCTAGGGTGGAGGTGAGGGCAGAGGCTGCCCTATCTGTGGGCAGGAGAGGCATTCGCCAGCTCGGCGGGGAGTCAGAGCCTGCAAGGCCTGGACTCCCCTTCAAGCAGAACCTCCAAGCCAAGGGAGATGCGTGACAAGACACGATTAAAGGTCAGGGTGCACAGATGGCAAGAGAGGAGAAGCGGAGGGTGACGGGCCACACCCAGAAGTCCAGGCCCAGGAGCCATGGAAGGGTGTAGAGCCAGGGAGAGTTGACCTGCGGCAGTGTGGAGACTGTCTGGAGGGAGGGTGTCGGGAGGAGGCTGGAGTTTTAGGGATGCTGGGAGGGGCAAGATTTAGGGCTGGGTTGGGTTCCCAGTTGCTTGGAGTAGGGATAAGGTCTGGGTAAGTCAGAGATAGGATCAGGCAGGATTTCTGCCTTTGCTGCGCCTGAGTCAGAAGAGGCCTTGTCACTGGCTCCCTTTCTGTCTTCCTGACTCTCTCATGATCATTAGCCATTCAGTGCCCTATCCCCAGTGCGAGGAAACGGGACCTGAGCTCCATAGCGTCCTGGGCACCTGCTCCCCAGCCCCCTTCTCAGCGGCCTGTGCTTTAATAAGATGATGTGCTGGCTTTTTTTTTTTTTTTTTTTTAGCTTTAAATGTTTTCGGTTTTGGTTAAAACATAATGTATCTACAGTAAAGTGCTCAAATTTTAAGTGTAGAGCTTCAATGAATTTTTTTTGTATAAATGGCTCTGTTGCCCAGGCTGGTCTGGATCTGGCTTCCTCCCAGCTCTGCCTCCCAAAGTGCTGGGATTACAGGTATGAGCACTTAGTTTTTACATATGTGTAGACGCCTGTAACTACCAAACAGAGCCTTTCTAGCCGGAGCTCCTCACGCCTGTCTATCCTTCCAAAGAATACTCGCTAATCTGACCTTGATCATCTGATACAGGCCTGCCTGTTTTTGAAGTTCACGTAATTGGAGTCATAACTGTATGTCTGCCTTGGTGCTTGGCTTCTTTCACTCAGGCTCACGCCTGTGAGATTCAGCGATGCGTGTGAAGCAGGAGTTTGTTCTTTGTCATTGTATGGACGTACCACATTTTGTTTATCCATTCACCCGTTGATGGGCCCTTGGGTTGTTTCCACTTTGGGGCTATTGTGGAAAGCTGTGCACACGTTCATGCCCATGACCCTCAGTGGGCAGCGCGTGTGTGTCTCTCGGGTGGGGGTGCCCAGGAATGGATATGCTGTGTCGTAAATGAATAGTGGGGTTCACTATTCAGTTTTCTGAATACTGCTTGTATTAATTTATGTTCCCACCAGCAACACATGACCTGACTTTTTTTTTTTTTTTTTTTTTTTGAGACAGAGTCTCACTCTGTTGCCCGGGCCAGAGTGCCGTGGCATCAGCCTAGCTCACAGCAACCTCAAACTCCTGGGCTCGAGCAATCCTCCTGCCTCAGCCTCCCAGGTAGCTGGGACTACAGGCATGCGCCACCAGGCCCTGCTAATTTTTTTATGTATGTATGTTTAGTTGGCCAATTAATTTCTTTCTAGTTTTAGTAGAGATGGGGTCTCGCTCTTGCTCATGCTGGTTTCGAACTCCTGACCTTGAGCGATCCACCCACCTCGGCCTCCCAGAGTGCTAGGATTACAGGCGTGAGCCACCACGCCCAGCCATGACTTTTTTTAAAAAAATTATTCTTTATTTTTTGAGACAGAGTCTCACTCTGTTGCCGGGGCTAGAGTGCCGTGGTGTCAGCCTAGCTCACAGCAACCTCAAACTCCTGGACTCAAGTGATCTCCAGCCTCAGCCTCCTGAGTGGCTGGGACTACAGGTGCACACCACCATGCACAGCTAATTCTTTTCTATTTTTAATAGAGATAGCATCTCACTCTTGCTCAAGCTGGTCTCAAACCCCTGAGCTTAGTCGATCCTCCTGCCTCAGCCTCCCAGAATGCTGGGATTACAGGGGTGAGCCACCGTGACAGAGACCTGACTTTTTAATTAGGAATTTAAAACACAAGCAGTGATTCATGTCAAGTAATCCTCAATTGCAAAATTCCTAGCCTTTTTTTTTTCAGTTGCTGAGCTCTTCCCATCCCTCACTTTAGCCAACCTTCTTTTAATATCTTAGTGCAGAGCACACCAAAGTTGGACAGCTCCCTTTGGTAGGGCTGGAGTCACGGGTTAGATGGGGGTTTTGGAGTGAGTTGTGGAGGAGAGTTTAGGGTCAGAGGCAAGGTCATGAATAAGATCTCAGGACAGTTGGGAGTGAAGGTTAGATGAAGAACTTGGACCATCTGGGCACAAGCTGGGATTCAGGGTGAGTAAGGGGACTAAGAATGGGTGGGGTGAAGCCTACCTTTGTCCTGGTGTCTAAGACCAGGAAGGGTTGGAGTTGGCATCAGGATGAGCTTGGGCTGGGGGTACTTTTGGATATGAAATGGGTAGAAGCCAGGACTGGGCCATTAGACTGGAGTGGAGCCCTGGAGTCACAAAGACCTGGGGTCCAGTCAGGGCACCTCTGCTGTCCCACTGTGCTCTTGGGGAGGTGACTTCCCCTCTCGGAGCCTCCGTTTCCTCCTCTGTAAAACGAGGTGATATTAGCACCAACTGCTGATGTGAGCTCAGTGCTTGAATCACATCTGGCTCAGTGCTTGGTGTTGGTGAGCACTCACCTTTCTGTGATCAGTATCTGAGTGCTTTGAGGACAGGCATTTGTCCACTGGTTTGTGTCCTCTGGTGCCTAGCTTGCTGCTTGCTGCCTTCCCTGGGCTACCTCCTTTCATTTCCTGGGTCTAGGGAACTATGGAATGGGACTATGTTGCAGGGCCAGACGTGAGGTGCAGCTGGGGCCCAAGGCTGAAGTCCCGGGTGAGGTCTAGGGTTAGCTCGGAAGACAGGGTCAGAGGTAGGGCTGGCTGGGGTTGGGGCCACAGAGGATCAGGGTGGGGCCGCTGGGCCCGTGCACTGAACAAGCAGGAAGGCCAGGTGGGAGTGAGGTGTGGACGGGGAAAGTGGTGGGCTGGGGCGGGGGCCAGAGGGCGGCTGAATCACACTCAGAGATCTGACAGCTCCCTGCTCTGGGGATGCTGCAGCCCCATCACGTCCCCCAGGCCCCACTCAGAGTGGAAAACATGTCTCACCCGAAACCTGGTAGGGCAGGACGGGGAGCTTTGGCGGCCGCCTGTGCAGGAGGCCCAAGGTTGCACTTGCTCCTCTGGAACATTGCCAGCCCCCTCCTGGGCAGCTGACACCTTCTCACGACCACCTTCTACCTCCTGCCCCAGGGCCTCATGGTGGGTGACATCCACTGTGCCACTTTCTGGAGGGGAGAAAGGATAAGGCAAGATCCCTCAGGGCCCAAGGGCCCCCTCTCATCCTGCCGGAGAAGGGCAGAGGCCCAGAACAGAGGGCACGTCTCTTGTCTCTTAGAAAGAGACACTGCCAAGGTGGCAGGGAGCGGGGTGGAGGGGATTTGGGGAAAGGCAAAGGTGTGGCGGAGGGGGACCTGAGAGCCCTTCCAGCTTCCCCTCCCTCACCCCACTTCCATTCCTCCTCTGTCCCCAGAAATAAGAATGTCTAAGCCCCTGGAGGCCGAGAAGCAAGGTCTGGACTCCCCATCAGAGCACACAGGTGGGTGGGAGGGGAGTGGGGGCAGGGGTGACTGTGGGCAGGGGAAGAGGGACAGGTGGGAAGACAGCAGGGAGGGGACAGGTGTGGTGGGGGTGGCTGATGACAACGCATCCTTTCCCTCTCTTTGCAGACACTGAAAGAAATGGACCAGACACTAACCATCAGGTCAGGAGGGAGTAGATACGTGGGAGGGGCGGCAGGGGGAGCAGGGAGTGGTGGGGTCTGTGTCGGAAGCACTATTCCCATCGCCCTGCACCTACTTTCTCTTTGCAGAACCCTCAGAATAAGACCTCCCCGTTCTCCGTGTCCCCAACTGGCCCTAGCACCAAGGTAAGCACCTGTCAAAACAGCCAGGGAAGGGGGTGGTGCTTGGGAGAGGGTCCTGGACAGGCCTGCCACAGGCCCAGGGCCTGAGGGAGCACCAAGCCCTGGTACCTTGGTGACAAGGTTCCTCCCGCCCCTTCTCACCCTTGGGCTCCCGCCCCAAGCCTGTGACTCACCCAGGCTCCTTCCCCTTCCCTAGGGGGTGGGGGTGGCCAGGGAAATCCCCCCCACAGCCCCAGGGTGATGAACAACAGGAAGCCAAGGGCCCGCCCCCATCCCGACTTCCCTGACCCAGCAGGGGCCTACACCACTCTCTGCCCCCCAACACACACATTTAGGGGGCAGCCTAGGTGAGGGGGATCCGCAGACCCAGTGGGGACGACTGCAGGATGCAGGAGGAGGGGGTGATGGGGAGGCCGGAAGCAGCCAAAGGGTGCAAATTCCAGATCCAGATGGGGCCCTGCTAGGCACTACTGGCTTCCTGGGGTTTCTTGGACCCAGGTCTCCACCCTCCAACCTGGTCAGGGCAGCAGGCAGGCCCAGAACATCGATGGTGGGGACAGAGGGAACAGGAGCCAGACCCTGACCCTGACCAGTGGTGGCTGAGGGGTGGGGTGGGAGGCTAGGAACTGTTCCCCACCCTGCTGCAGCCTTGCTCTGCGACCATGGGAAAGTCACTTCCCCTCTCTGGGCTTCTCAGTTTCCTCTTCTCTAACACTGGTTGGGGGGAGGGGGCAGTCAAATTGGGTGGCCCCTGGAGGTCACGAAGTCTGGTGTGCCCCGATGCTGCAGTGGGAGGACAAAGTGCTTTGTGAGCAGGTGTCTTCCCTTCTGTACTGAGCGCTTTGCACGGGGCCCGAGGGAGGAGCGCTCTGGGTCTCGACCCCCTCGACCCTCTGACCTCAAGCTTGGCTCTTGCCTTAGCCCTCGGAGTGGAGCATGTGTCCACTGCCCCCACTCTGTCCCTCCTCAGCGGAATGGGATCTCTCCCTGCCGCAGCCTTCCTTCTCTTGGGGAAGCCCGTGGGGCCGAGGGAATGAAGGCGTCTTTCTCCCCTTCCCAAACCTGGGCTCCATCCATACCTCGCGTATTTCTCTGGCCTTTGCCTCTCAGCCTCCCTCCACCTCTTCTGTGTCAGTCTTTCCCTAACTGCCGTGATTCATGGGCTCCCGACGCGGCTTCAGATGTATCCACGCACCACTGTGGAGATTATTTACATAATAATTTTGCTAATTGGCTCAATTTCTAAAAACACTTTATTATGGAAAATGTGAAACAGATACAAAAATAGAGATAAGGGTATAATGAAAATAAACCCCCAGGTACCCATCAATCAGCTTCTCCAATTACCCACTCATGAACCAGCTCGCTTTTTCAACAGCTTAAATAAATGTTTTTTAAGTGGAAATTTCATGAATGGAAAACCAGAATCACTTGCCATGGAAATAAATGCAATGATTATTAAAATTTACCCAGAGTCGCTTATGTGCCGAAGGGTCTAGACCCGAGGCCTGTTCTCCGCTTATTAAAAGAAGCGATTAGCCAATATGGAGAGGTGTTAAAGACATCCTAGCACCAAACAAAGGCTTTCTTAAGATAACTAGAAAGAATGAAAAAGCACCAAAAAAAGGAAGAGTGTTCTCACCATGGCATTCAACGTTATATTTCAAAAACTTTACATTCAAATATGACACACATCAAAACACACACAGATGGTCAGCGTATGACGAGCACACCCATGTCACCAGCACCACATCAAGAAGCAGAGCAGGACTGGCCTTCCAGAGGCCCTTACTGCCCCTACCAGGGGTAGCCATTGCCCTGACTTGTGAGACCCAGTGTCATTTCATGCTGCATCCCTGTAGCCCTTAACTTTCTGACACTTGTGTCCCATAATTTGGTACATGCCACTCACTGCCTGTTATCTGGCCTTTCCCTGGCCTCTGTTCTTCTCTGTCTGCATTCCAAATGCCACCCCCTGTCACCCTGCTGTGTCACCTTGCATAAGTTGCTTTCCCTCTCTGGACCTCCTTTTCCAAAATGGTGTTGGGGTACCAGGCCAGAGGATGATCCCAATGTCTGCTCTGGGACAGAGAGTACGTGATCCATCAAGCCACGCCTCCCCCCCCCAACATGTGCTTTACCCAGCCGGACTTTCAGCCAACAGCTGCTGAGTCTTGGCTTTTTTCTTTTTTTCTTTTTTTTTAGATAGGGTCTCACTCTGTTGCCCGTGCTAGAGTGCAGTGGTGTCATTGTGGCTCACTGCAACTCCAACCTCCTAGGCTCAAGCGATCCTCTGCCTCAGCCTCCCGAGTAGCTGGGGCTATAGACCTGTGCCAACCTGCCTGGCTTGTTGACTGGCTTTTTATCTAGGAGAGGAAGAAGGCCAGGTTGGCTCTGTGCTGGTCTCTTCTACGGGTATGATGCAAAATGAGTCCACACCATACTCAGACAGATGCAGAGGGGCTCAGCAGACCCCAGGGGCAGAGGCTGAAGCCTGGCAGCACCTGGGCCACATCTGGCCTGTCCACAGCACAGGACATATGCCGTGTTCTGCTTATCCTGCCAGTGTTTTTCTTTTAGTGACTAGTAGGACAGCCCACCCCCATTTACCCTGTCCCTGTCACCCTTTTGTGCTGTCTGCCTGTCTCTGTAAGCATTTGAGTTAGTGACGTGGGTTCCAAGGCAGTGGTTTTAATACCCTAAGACCTTTTCTTCCAACCACAGCCTGCCAGCCAGCTCCCTGGAACCCCACAGCTCGCCTTGTCCCAACCCATCCGGCTCATTGGATAAATGGAGTAAGACTCCCTCTTCCCGATGAAGATGAGGAGTATAGGACCCAGGACCCCCTTGTTTGACCTCCAGGTGCCCAGTGGCACATTTTTCCATTTTGCAGATGGGGAAACTGACTCCCAGGAGGGGAGAAGCACCCTCCAAAGGTGACCTCTCCTGTAGGGAGTTTGGTTGCAGGTAGTGTGTTAGCTCTATCTGATTGATGAGGAAACTGAGGCCAGAGGAGTGGTCTGAGGGCCCAGCCAGTCAGTGCAGGGCCACGAGCCACAGCCTCACCTCTGTACCCCAGTCTGCTCCTTCTGTGCCAGCCTGAGGCTGCCATTGCCACACATGTGCCCTCTCTTTGGTTTGCAGGTGGGCATTCTCTCTGGCCTCCACTTAACATTCTGGGGTCCCGGACCCTGCCTCTCTCCCCCCCAGATCAAGGCTGAAGACCCCAGTGGTGACTCAGCCCCTGCAGCACCCCCGCCCCCCCAGCCGGCTCAGCCTCATCTGCCCCAGGCCCAACTCATGTTGACGGGCAGCCAGCTAGCTGGGGTAAGTACCTGGGGAAGGGCAGGATGGGGTGCACAAACCAGCCACCTCCCATCGGTGGCAGGGCTAGTGGATGAAGTGTCCCACCAAGGCCATGGCCACTCTCTTCACGCCTGCCTCTTGCCCTCCTGTCCTCCAGGAAGACTTGTCCCCTCACCTGCTTGGCTCAGGCAGTAACCCCTCTCTGCCTTCTCTGCTCCTCCTGACCCCTGCTCTGGCCCCTGCTGTCCCCCTCCCACCCCCCCACAGCTCACGGCGCTGATGCCGGCTCAGCAGCAGCTCCTCCTGCAGCAAGCGCAGGCCCAGCTCTTGGCAGCCGCCGTGCAGCAGTCCAGTGCCGCCGCCGCCGCTAACGCCGCTGCCGCCGCCGCTGCCTCCTCCTCCTCCTCCTCTTCCTCCTCCTCCTCTGCCTCTTCCTCGACTTCACAGCCCCCAGCCTCCTCTGGGGGAGGTGACCTGCCACCACCACAGCCTGCCAGCCAGCCCCCCGGAACCCCACAGCTCACCTTGTCCCAACCCATCCAGCTCACAGCACAGGTAAGGGCAGCCACTGGGACTACACTCCTTCTAGCAAAGGATGTGCAAAAGCAGTGGGTGTGCGGGCGGGCGGGGCACATGGATGTGCCAGGCTGCTCCCGGCAACCCTAGGAAGCCTTAGGAGATGTTGCCATCCCATTTTACAGAGGGGTAAAGTGAGGCTCCCAGGGAGGAAAATCCTACATGCTAACCCTCCACCTGACAGAGTGCCAAGCTAAGCACTTTCTGTGCATCTCACTGAGGGTTCACAGCCTCCTAGGAGGTTGACTTCATTCTCCTAACTTATGGGTGAGCAAACCACAAGTCACCCCCATGAGCGGTACCTGTGTGGGTACAAACAAAAGGCTGGGAATCAGACTTAGTGCCCCACACCATGTCCCCTGGATGATCCAACAAGATGCTCCTTTCAGAAAAGGAGTCCATTTGGGTTATAAGTGTATTCAAGTAAAAAAAAAAATAGAAAAAGCTTCTATGATACATGACTTAGGAAGTGCTGTATCCTCTCTCCCCATGCTGGAGTTGGCTTGTGTACAGTTAACCATGAATTAGTGACTGTCTCAGTTTCCTAGAGCTTCCATAACAAAGTACCACAAACTGAGAGGCTTAGATCATCAGAAATGTGTTGTCTCAGACCACGAGTCCAGGTGTCGGCAGGGCTGTGCTCTCCCTGTAGGCTGTAGGAGAGAATCCGTTGTCATGCTTCTTCTGGCTTCTGGTGGTGCTGGCAATCCTTGGTGTCCCGTGGCTTGTAGATGAGGCCCTGAAATCTCTGCCTCCATTGTCACATGGCCATCTCCTCTGTATGTGTGTCTCTCTGTATTCAAACTTTCCTTTCTTGTAGGGACACTAGTCATTGAATTAGGGCCCAGCTTAACGACCTCATTTTCACTTGATTACATCTACAAAGACCCTATTTCCAAATAAGTTCATGTTTGCAGGTACCAGGGGTTAGGGCCGCCATATGTCATTTTGGGGGACACAACCCAACCTGTAACAGTGGCCAGGAGGTTTCCAGGAGGATAGCCTCACGGGAGGGGAACAGAGAAGGAACTGAGCAGCTTTCCCTTCAGACAGGCCGCTCCCTCCAGCCCACCCCCGTCCGCACCTGCTCACGTCGCCCAATTGTGCTGCCTGTCTGGTTTCAATAAGCATCTGAGTCTGTGGTGTGTGCTGTCCTGAGGTGGGAAGGTCCTGAGAAGTCCCACAGCAAAGAGAGCTGTTTAACTTCCCTTAGCCTAGTTTCCCTGCAATGACGACTCCACAGATGGCTTCTCTCCCCGCAGCCACTCTCTTGCACAGAACACCTGAGGGCAGATACTGTCTACCTAAGGGAGTTGTCCAGCCTCCGAGAGGCTGTTTGTTCCTTTGACAGAGTCCCCCCTCCAGACGGGCCCATTCCATGCTTGACCGATGCTCCCATTTAGGACTTTCCTTAATGCTGAGCTGACACCTGCCTCCTCAGAACTTCCTGCCACTGGGCCCAGCACCGTGGAGACAGAGCAATCTGGGCCACTGCTCCACGATGGCCCTTCCAGACACAGCCTCCCAATACCTGGCTCTCCACAGCAACAATAACTATAGTCTTTACTGGGCACTGTGCCAACAATGACCTCTTTGAACCCACAAATCTTCCCTGCGGAGGCTCTGAGTGGCAGACTGACCTGCCCCAGGTCATGCCATGAGCAGGAGTGGCAGAGCCAGCCTGTGAGCACCCGGCTCTAACCACATGATCTGTGGCTGCCGCCTTTAGCCATCCTTCACAGGGACGTGGTTTCCAGCCCCTCCCACCCCGGCCACCAGAGACTCCCACAGCAGGTGTAGCACGCAGGCCCTTCAGTTACCAAAGCCAAGGGCTCTGGGCTCCTCACGGGGGCTAGGCTTGTTCACATCTTGGCGCCCCTGTTCTCGTTCTCCTTTTTGCTTGGAGGTCTGTTCCCTTCCTTTACCTGGACGGCTCCTCCTCATCTGTTAAGCCCCAAATCTGGAATCCAAACCTCCAGGAAGTTGTGGTGACTTCCCTCGCTCCAGCTGTGCCTGAATATGCCTGAGGAAATACCAGTTAAGGAACAGAGACTAGAGGGAGGGAGGAGGGACAGGGCAGCCTAATGCAGACCCAGCCAGGCCTTCACCCCTGTGGGCAGCAGACACTCCTGTTAATGCACCCCCAGAACCACCTCCCCCAGCTCCCCGGGGACACTAGCAGCAGCAGGCTGACCCTCTGCCACCTGCTGTCCAGCCCAGGCCCTGATTGTCAAGGTCTCCCTAAGCCCTTCCCTGTGAAGTCCCTTCCTCTGGCTCCTCCCTCCCCAGCTTCCCTCAACTCTGATCTCTCCCCGTCTGTCCTCAGCAAGCAGAAGCCCAGCCACTGCTTGTTTTCTGGGAATTCTTTCTCATGGGCTGAGTTGCCCTGTGACATCATCCCCCCAACAGCACCTCCTGTGAGCCAGGGCTCACGCTGGGCCCAAGCTGCAGTGGGGACCAGCTCCTCCTGCCCTAGCTGCCACTGCTGCAGCCCTCTGCAGCCCACCCCCCCAGCTTGAACGGCTCCCCCACAACCCGCGTTCCACTTCTCGTGCCTGCTCAGCTCTGCCGCTGCAGTCATTTCGCAGACATTTCCTGGCCTCCTGCATGTCAGGCCCTGGCAGGAAAGCTGAAGACTCAAAGTGAATCACAGCCGTCCCTGCCCCCTGAGGGGCTCCCCATCTTGTGAGACAGGCACATCTCCAAACCACTAAGAAATGTTTCACTTGGAAAATACTAAGAAGCCCAGCAAAGAGAGTCAAAAGCCCTCCTAACCTATATCACTTTAAACTTATCCGAAGTACCAAGGAAAAGTTCCCTTCCATCCGTCTGATGTCAGCTTCTGAAGTCATGCCAGTTAAACAGTTTGGCAGGATCCTTCCCTGCAATTTTCTGGCTTGCACAGATGAGGGGTGATTACAATACGGTTTCATAATTTGTCCGTTGCCTGGCGTGATGCCTTCCACCGAGGGGGCCGTGTGGATGTTTACTGAATCAATGAGGGATGTTTTGCTGCAGTTTTTCAATCAAGGGAAGGGAAGACATCTCTCCAGGGGAGTATTTCAGAATGTCTGGGGTAGGCATAGGCATTGATTGAAAACTTACGTTAATGGTTAAAACATCATTTTGTATTAGAGCATAGGAAAAAAAATCCCTATTTTTGTAATAGGGCCATGGAAAAGAAAGCCTGACAAAATCTCTTAGGCTAGTAGGACCTAATGAATAAAGGTTTCCAGGAGAAACCTACCGGATGTGATGCGAATGTGGGAAAAGAAGTGTGACCGTGTGTTTGAGGGAATCAGGAAGGCTTTGGGGAGGAGGCAGGATCTGCACTGAGGGGAGATGAGTAGGAGTTTTCCCCGAAAGGGCTTCCAGGCAGTGGGAATGGCAAGTGCAAAGTGAGAAAGCAGAGGCGGGAGTTGGGGGTGGGGGAGCCCTAGGTGGAAAGGGGAGGATGCGCTGGGAGGGCGTATGGGTTGGGCAAAGCCCAGCTCCAGGGGGCTGAAGAGGACAGGGAATATTCAGCTCAGACCGCTGAAAAGGCCTGGCCTGGAATATCAGGCCCGTCTCCAGGGCTCTGTCTCCCTGTTTCATTTTGGGGCACGCAACATGGGTGCCAGCATTTTCAGACTTGCAGCTGTCCTGCCCAGGGAGATAAAACACACCCGCTGGCCAGCTTTGAGTCAATGCCCTCCACCCCTGAGAAGGCGGGGTCAGCCCCACCTACACCTCGTGACCTGAGAGTGGAGGCAGGTAATCCCCTCAAATTGCTCGAAGAAGGGGCATTGGGTACCAGGCCAGCCAAAACCGCCCACCTGGAATCTGCTGCTGCTTGTCTGTCCTGGAATTTTAGCAAAAGGCAGCATGTGGTGTAACACAATCCATATGTACATGTTTTTCTCTCCTTGTCGAATGGGTCTCTGTTTTGTGGTGATCTGTCCTACTGCCAGGACTTCCTGGGCTCCATTTGGCAGGGCCAACCTCCAGGGGACAGAAGAGCCCACACTTGAGAATGGCCACCTCCCCCACTCCATCTTTCAAGCTTTCCCTAGTGAAAGGACTGGAATAATCACAGTCGTTTATTCATTCAACTGACATGTATTGAGCACCATTTTTATGCCAAGTCCCCATTCACGGCCTGAGGGGGTAGCTGTGCACCAGGCAGACGTGGTGGCCCTTGAGGACCATATGCTCTGGTAGGGAGACAGAGAGTAAACAAACAAACCAGCAAAACAAGGCAGTTTCAGAGTGAGTGTAATGAAGAAAATGAAACAGGGCAGTGTCAGAAAGGGAGGAGGCCACTCTTAGTGTCATGGTTAGGAAAGGTTCACTGAAAAGGTGGCTTCTGGGACCCAAGGCCTGACAGAGCCAATCATGGAAGAAGCCTGGGAAGAGCATTTCAGGAAGAGGGGACAGCATGTGCAAAGGTCCTGAGGTGGAAACCAGCTTGTTTGTTCAGGACACAGAGGAAGGTGCTATGGCTGAGCCCCGTGGGCAAGAGCGAGAGCAGAGGTGGGTGGGACCGGGGTTTGCAGGGTCTCTATAAGCCAGTGCCAGGAGTTTGAAATATATTCTAAGTAAGATGGGAAGCTGTTGGGGGCTTTTAAATAGGGGGGTGACATGACCGGATTGACCCTTTAGCAAGCTCCTCTCGCCACTGCCATGGGGATGGGAGTAGAAACAAGAGCCCGGCAGGAAGTCCTTGCAGGCATCCAGGTGGGGATGAGGGTGGCTTGAGCCAGGAGGGTGATGATGGAGGTCCTGGATGCTATTTCGTAGAGACTGGGTCTGTCAAGGATGACTCCTAAGATTTTGGCTTCGGCAACTGTGTGGGATGAGCTGGTCTCCTGAGTTGGGGATGATGGGGAGAGCAGGGTGTTTTGGAAGCTGGGGTAGGAAACCAGGAGTCAATGGTTTTGGACACGTTAGGGTTTGAAGTCATTTTGGACACGTTAGGGTTTGAAGAGTCTATTAATCTACTCGAGTGGAGACACCAGGTAAGCAGGTGGATATTTGAGGCTGAAGCTCAGCAGAGTGTCGGGGCAGGAGCTGGAAGTTTTTCATCATCAAGAAGAGAATGGGCTCCATAGCCAGATGGGGTCCCTCCCTCAAGAGCTCACCATTGAGTGGGGTGATGTGAGGGGGCAGCAAATGGTTGTCTTTAGGGCATGCTGTGATTTCCAAAATGCTTTCAGGATCATAATATTACTCAGGCCTCAGGACAGCCCAGTGAAGAATTAGACATTATAATTCTCATTTTACAGGTAAGAAAACTGAGGCCCTGAGAGAGAAATGACTCAGTAATAATAACTACCATTTATGGAGGTCCAATCAGGTAACCAGGAATCAGGCATTCTACATGCATTGTCTTATTTAATTCCTTTAACAGTTCCATGAGGTAAGAATTACTGTGGTGTCACCTAAGGAAACTGAGGCTTAAAGATGGTAGGGTACTGCCCACAGTCCCATGACATGTGAGAGGCAGTTAGGTTTCTGGCCTCCCCAAAGCACAGATCTTTCCACAACGCCCTGCACCATCGTCTCGTACAGTTAAGGAGGCCAAGGCCCAGAAGGGAGGGTGGCTTCCCCCAGTTCACACAGCAAAAAGCAAGAGGGCCAAGACTCAGACCCCCAAGTTTCCAAGCTGGAAGGGATCCTTGCACCCCACTGTTCTAACCTCCCCCCAGGGTAGGCACTCGCTCGGCACTGCTGTTGCCAGGTGGGGATTTCCCGCAGGTGGCTTCTGTGACAGGCCTCACTGCCTTCCGGGGCAGCATGTCCCACTGCTGGACAGACCGACACTGCCCAGAGTGTCAGGAAGCCCGTCCTCATTTTTTTTAAAGTTTTATTTTATTTCTAATCAACAAACAGTAAGTGCATGTATTTATGGAGTACAATGTCAGGTTTCAATGCATGGATACGTTGTGGAATGATCAAATCAGGCCAGTTAGCATTCCCATCTCCTCCAATATTTATCATTTCTTTGTGGTGAGAACATTTAAAAATTCTCTCTTTTAGCTGTTTAGAAACATGCATTATTATTAGTAGTCACTGTGCTGCTCCATAGATCACCAGAACTTAACCCTTCTAGCTAACTGAAACTTTGTGCCTGTTGACCAAGGGCTCCCCTTTCCCTGTCTGTCCCCTTCCTCATTTTGAACACAATTGATCACAATATAATTTGCATGGTGCCCAGACCCGACCCCTTCCTATTCTCCATGTCACGGAATGGGGGGTCCAGAGCTGGTCACCATTTGCTGTATCAGGGAGGCAGTCGAGTGTCAACTCTCACGCCAACACCGTCCCAGTCACAGTGGCTGCCAGGGTGCATGCGGAGGCCTGCGGGGTGGGGGGCGTGAGGCCACGGGGGATGGGCCCTCCGCCCTGCGCGCTGGAGCGAGGCGCGCACCTGGGCCGTGTGGCCGCAGGCTGGCTCTGGGGCCCAGGCCTCCTCCAGTTCACTCTCTTGGCTTTCTCTTCCCCCTCAGGTGGAACCAAGCCCAGGTGGGAAAGTGGGTGACTACACTCCAGTTCACTTGTTCATCATATAAACTGCGTACCGGTCATTTCTGCCCCCATCTGTGGCCAAAGTCCCAGCTGTGGCAAAGCACAGCCGTCTGTCCCCGGGGTTTCATCTCATTCATTCATCGATGATGTATTGATCACCTATTAGGTGCCTGCCCTAGGGGTGGAGAGTGATTAGAGTCTAGCAACGAGCAAGAATTGGTCCCCTTCCTTCTCAGCTTCAGCGGGGTGTGCTTGCCCTCTGGCCGGGCTGCCCCACTGGTCAGGGAGAGAGCAGTCCAGCCTGAAAGATGCTGGCCCGGGGCTCTTCTCTGCCCTCTCTGGACTCACTCTTAACTTCTCCATCTGACTCCGACATAACATGCCCCCAGTGGCTTCAGACGGTCAGGCAGCCTCTAGATTGTGGAGAAATGGTGCCTCCTACCGGCTAATGCGGCCCTGAGCCAGCTCGCTGTTCACACAGAATCTTCTCTTTCTCTCATTCTTTCCTTCCTTTAGTCAGCAAATACTGAGGGAACATCACCACACCGGCGGATATGGTGGGGAATAAGGTAGACAAGCTTGTGCCCACATGCAACTGACATGCATTGGGGCTGGGGACAGAGACGGGAAGCAGATAATTGCTGTGAAGGAAAGAAAAGAGTGTGATGTCATACAGAGTGGCAGAGGAAAGGAAGACTCCTTGTCGGAGTGGTGGCCGGAGAACGCCTCTCTGAGGAGGGGGCATTTGATGGAGACTTCTGTGGCGGGGAGGGGCCGGCTATGCACAGATCTAGAAGCGGGACTAGCAAAGGCCCTGAGGTGGGGATCTGTTTGTGGGTTCAGTAACAGGAAGGAGGGCCGTGGGGCTGGATGGGAGTTAGGGAGCGAGATAGCTGAGTTGTGTGAGGTGCAGAAGGAGAGGCGAGCGGGGGGGGGGGGCCGGGTCATGCAGGGCCATGGTGAGAATTTACATTTTAAAACAGGGACCTGGAGTCCACAGACCACCCCTGGAAGGGTCTGTGGATAGAATTCAGAGGGTCCATGAACTTGGATAGGAAAAAAAATTACATCTCAATTTTTACTATCTTCTAACTGGAATATAGTATTCCCGTCTACTATGAATGTCAACAGACTCTAAATAGTAGTATTAGCAATACTTGGACTTTGTCACCAATATAATGTACAGACATTTTCATATTCTCTTATAGTTGGTGCAGATCTCTCAAAATATTGTTTTCACTCATCGTTGGTTTGAAATTAGTCATCCGACCTATGTCTGGATCTTGTTAATGTGCTAATAAAGAAGCCCATAGATTACTATGTCACAATTTGAAATATTTTTGATGAAAGTATTTCAATATAATTGATTTCATTGAAATCCTATATATTTTTGTGGGTGTGTGTGTGTTTAGAGACAGGGTCTCGCTCTATCACCCAGGCTAGAGTGCAGAGGCTTGATCATAGCTCACTGCAACCTGGAACTCCTGGGCTCAAGTGATCCTCCTGCCTTGGCCTCCCAAAGTGCTGGGATTGCAGGTGTGAGCCAGGGCCACCCCCTTTGTTTTTGCACAAACAGTAGCACATCCTACCCACTGTTCTGCCTCCCGAGTTTTGCACCCAACAGGGCATTCTGGAGATTGTTCTACATCAGGACACAAAGATGTCTTTATTCTTTTTGATGACTGCATGGTGTTCCACTGTAAAACTCCACCCTAACTCATCCAATTCATCCCCTATTGCTGCATGCTCAGCTTGTGTCTACTCTTGCTGGAACACCACTAGCTGCTGGGTATAGCCTTCTACGGAGGTCATTCCGCGCAAGTGTGAGTATATCCCTAAGATAAATTCCTAGTCGTGGAACGGCTGAATCGAAGGGCATAGGCATTTGTAATTTTGATAGGCATTGCCAAATTACCCTCTCACCAGCAATATACAAGAGTGCTTGTTTCCCCACACTCCCCAACTGTGTTTATCTTTTTTGATATGACAGGTAAAAATGGTATCTCAGTGCAGTTGTTGTTTTGATCTTGTGAGTGAATCTGAATGTATTTTCATTCAGAGCTGTTTGTACATCCTTTGCTGGGCACTCTCCAGACCCAGCTATTCTGCTGCATTACTACTGGGTTGTTAGTTTTTTTCTTATGGATTTGTAATTGTTCTTTATACATTAGAGAAATCAGCCCTTTTTGTCCAGTGGCTTATATTTTTTCCCAGTTTGTTCACTTTCTGGGACATTAAATTGGTCTCTGGAATAAGTAGCATCAGGAAGAATTGAGGCACATGTACCATGCCCCCAGACTTTGCAGAAGGGAAAAATTGTAAATGACAAGTTACAGGTTTCACCTGTACATAAAATTTGCCAAGTAAAGACGCATCAGTTTTTGTACATTAAGATATATCCATGGCTGGACGAGATGGCTCACGCCTATAATCCCCGCACTTCGGGAGGCCGAGGCAGGAGGATTTCTTGAGGCCTGGAGCTTGAGGTTTCAGTGAGCTATGATTGCGCCACTGTACTGCAGCCTGGGCGACAGAGTGAGACTCTGATTCTCAAAAAAAAAAAAAAAATACATAGAATACCTACTGAGTGCTAGATGGTGTTCTAGGTGGTGAGGATACAGCAGTGACCGCAATGGTCAAGGTCAGGCTCCCGTGGAGCTGATGTTCCAGTGAGGTGCATGCTGTGAGTGAGCATGCAGGAAGAGCGGTACCTGGAGCTTGTGCTAAGTCTTACAAAGCAGATGAAATGGGAGTGATAAAGGGAGGCGTGGCAACGGGCTGGTTTAGATCAGGTGGTCCAAGAGGGCACCTCCGAGGAGAAGACTTTGTGTTAAGACCAAGACAAGAGTGTAGGAACTAGAACTGCCAAGTAGAGGGAACAGCATGTGTAAAGGCCCTGAGGCACGAACAAACTTGGTGCATCTGAGAAACAGAAAAGGGCTGGATGGCTGGAGCACAGCCAGCCAGGGAGAGGGCGGTGGGAGTTGAGCTCAGGGAGTCTAGCGCAGGCCTCAGAGGCCAGATGAAAAGTTTTGCTTGTACTGAGGGCTACAAGAAGCCATTGGAGGGTATGCGGAAGGGAGTTTTGCTTTTTCTTTTGGAAATGTTTATAAAAATAGAGAGAATGATATTAATATAATGAACCCCACATACGCATCACCCAGCTCAACAGATATCAACATTTTGCCAATCCTACTGGCACACAGGATTTCATCTATACTCCTCACCTTTTTAGTTGGGGGGTTGGATTTTTTTTTCCTCTCCCTCTTTTCCTTCCTCATTCTCCTTTTAAGAAAAACCTTTTTGTTGAAGTATAACAAATCCAGAAAAGTACACAGATCCTAAGTATATAGCTCAGTGAATACTCACCAACGCAGCACACCCATGTAACTGGCACCTGGCCCAAGCATCTGAGCCTGGCCATCCCCTTGCAGCCCCCCAGTGCCTCCTCTGGTCTCCCAAACTTCTCACCTGCGAACAGAACACAAATGGAGGCAAACAGGATGTCCTCTAGGGTGACTAGCTTCTTTCACTTAATTACATTTGGGAAGTTTAGATTGTTGTGTGTCATTGTGGAGTACGGGCCACTCATTCTCATTGCTGTAGCATTCCACTGAATCACAGTTTATTTACTCATTCTGCTATTGGTGGGTACCTGGGCTATCTTCCAGTCATGGCTGTTTCATTTTTATTTTTTATGTTATTTATTTTTTATTTTTTTTAGAGATGAGGTCTTGCTGTGTTGCCTAGGCTGGTCTCAAACTCTTGGGCTCAAGCGATCCTCCTGCCTCATCCTCCTGAGTAGCTGGGACTATAGGTGCATGCCACCATGCTTGGCTAATTTTTGAAATTTTTTTAGAGATGAGGTCTCACTATGCTGCCCAGGCTGGTCTGGAATGGCTCAGCTCAAGGGATTCTTCCACCTCAGCCTCCCAAGGAGCTGCGATTACAGGCATGCGCCACTGTGCCCAGCTGGGTGTTGGCTATTTCAAATGGTCCACCTCAACATTCTAGCACGTGAATTGTGGCAAACACATGTACACATTTATGGTGGGTTATGCCCAGAGTCAGAGTGGAATTGCTGGGTCAGAAGGCAGTTGTATGTTGAGCATTAGCAGACGGTGCCTGTATTAGTGTGCTAGAGCTGCCATAACAAAGGACCCTGAGCTGGGTAACTTTAACAACAGAAATTGTTTGTCTCACGGTTCTAGAGACTAGAGGTGTGAAATCAAGGTGTCGGCAGGCTGGTCCCTTCTGAGGACTGTGAGAGAATCTATTCCAGGCCTCTCTCCTTGGCTTATAGGTGGCTATCTTTTCCCTGTGTCTCTTCACAGTTTCTTCCCTCTAGCCATGTCTGTCTCTATCCAAATTTGCCCTTTTTATAAAGATACCAGTCTTATTGGATTAGACCTCATTTTAACTTGATCATCTGCAAAGATCATATATCCAAATAAGGTCACACTGAGGTTCTAGTGGTTAGAATTCCAAAGTAGCTTTTTTTTTTTTTTTGGTGGGGGGAGCACAACTCAACCCATAACAGTGCCAAAGAGGTTCCCAAAGTAGTTGTACCAATTTATACACCCACTGTTTGCTGGAGTATTTTAAAGCTAATTCCAGGCATGCTATCATTTGCCTTGGGAGTGTTTTAAAAGGAAGAAAGACTTGGTCTGGTTTACATTTTTAAATGAGTCTATTTGTTCTGTGGGAACGTAAGACAAAGCAAATATTTCAACAAGAAAGAAAAAGTAAATAAAGAGCTCTCCTGGGACAGCCCATTTGGGACTCTCTGGTACCCCATGGTCCACAGAAGCCTCTGGGTGCCCTTAGCTCAGGGCACTGCTGGGCAGTGGTTCACTGCCCAGCCCAGCCTGCACATGGAACAGCTTCCTGATTTCAGCCCCATGGGGTTCAGGTGACGCAGAGGGAGAAACCTGGCCAGGACTCAGGCTGTCTTTCTGTCCATCCTCTTCCCTGCCAGGACATACAGCAGCTCCTCCAGCTCCAGCAGCTGGTGCTTGTGCCAGGCCACCATCTCCAGCCACCTGCTCAGTTCCTGCTGCCACAGGCCCAGCAGAGTCAGCCAGGTAAGGCCCCCACCCTGGATGGCCTCCCTGGCGCCGCCATAGAAGTCCCTCACTTTCACCTTTCCCGCTCACCCCATGTTTGTCTCCCCAGGCCTGCTGCCGACGCCAAATCTATTCCAGCTACCTCAGCAAACCCAGGGAGCTCTTCTGACCTCCCAGCCCCGGGCCGGGCTTCCCACACAGGTGAGACTGTCCACTGAGTGTGCCAGGCTGGGCCAGCAGCGGGAGGGGTAGAGGGGGGAGAGTCACCTCTCCATGTAGCCCCACGCCATAGCCATAGGGGCCAAGACAGGAGTTGGGGGACCTGGGGCCTAGCCCCACTCTGCCAGTGATCTGCTGTGGCACCTCAGGCAAGCCACTGTCCTGTCTGGGTCAGCCCCTTCTTCTGTAGAATGAGAGAAGTCGAACCAGACTAGTGATTCTTTTTTTCTCCTCTGCCCCAGAAGGTAGAGTGCAGTGGCGTCATCATAGCTCACTGCAACCTCAAACTCCTGGGCTCAAGTGATCCTCCTGCCTCAGTCTCCCAAGTAGCTGGAACTACAGGCATGTGCCATCATGCCCAGCTAATTTTTCTATTTTTAGTAAATACGGGGTCTCGCTCTTGCTCAGGCTGGTCTTGAACTCCTGACCTCAAGCAGTCCTCCCAGCTTGGTCTCCCAGAGTGGTAAGATTACAGGCGTGAGCCACAATGCCCAGCCAGACTAGTGGTTCTTAACCCTTACAGGCATATGGACTCCTCTGAGAATCTGATGAAAGATTTAGATCCCCCCCAATTGTAGATGTTCACAAACACACAAAATTTCAGAGGTTTGTAAACCTGTAGGCTATGAATGCTTTGAGTCTCTTCCAGCACAGCGACTGGAGGGTTCTCAGAGCAAGGTGTCTGTTAGGTCCTAATTCACATCTGCTTCTTAGACCAGAGACTGAAAACAGGGCCCACAAATGTGTTTTATTTGGCCAATGTCAACTAAATTCCCAGAAAGCACCAGATTTCCAGTTTCTCTTGACAAACCAGAAGATCTGGGAACACTAAATCTGTGTCCACGTAGTGGCTTGGTGGCAGTGAGCAGCTGGCTTGGCCACTGGCAGGAGCAGGGTCCTCATAGGCAGGGCGCCAGCTCTTCAGGCCACATCCGCGCCTGAACCCCAAGGCCCTTTTTTCAGTTTGATGCCTGGGTTCTAGACTTTAAGAATAATCTTTCACTACCCTTTACAAATTTCAATCCTTATTCCCACTCAGTTTTGTTTACAGCCCTTTCAAAAAATATATGAATTATTTCAGAAAGACCGAAAAGTTTAGAGACTAATAGAGGTTTTAGTTACAGTTCTGAAATCCAAAATGCTCTGAAAGTCAATTTGTTCTTGTAACGTTGACATCAGAACTCATTTGGCTGCAAAAGCTGCCCTGCCCTGACATGAGGCAGTATATGACTTTTCTTTATTCCTCTCGGTGTGGTATTCCTGCTGCTGCAGAGCTGTTAATGTGTCTGATTGCAGGGTAATGCTTTGACCCTGATGGAGAGCACTGGGTCACATTATCTATGATTTATGCCCTATGTAGGCTTTCTAAAAACTGGAAAACTTCTGAATTCCAAAACACATCTGGTTCCTGTGTTTTGGAAAACGGATCAAGGAACTGGGTGACAAACATCTCTGCACCCACCACCTGCTTCAGATCTTTTATTTTTAGGGTAATGAAGCATTCCAGATGGAGCTGTTGCTTTTGTGTGTGTGTTTTTTACTTTTACTTTATTTGTAATCTACTTACTTTTTTAAGACTTAATTTTTTTAGAGCAGTTTTAGATTCACAGCAAAATTGAGTGGAAGACACAGAGATATCTCCTACCTTCTGCCCCCACTCATGCACAGCCTCTGCCATTATCAACATTCCCAGCCAGAGTGGAACCTATGTAACAATGAACCTACAATGACCCATCATTATCACCAAAAGTTCATGTTTACATTAGAGCTCACTCTTAGTGGTGTACATTCTATGGGTTTGGACAACATACTCGTTTTTAACTGGATTCTCTCAACAGCCCTTGGGTAGGCAGAGCAGCAGTGATTGTTCCCATCCTGCAGAGAGGGAAAGTGAGGCCCAGGGAAGTAAGAAGCTCACCTGAGCTGCCCAGCAATTCCGTGGCAAGAGCCGGTCCTTGATTCCCCAGCCTGAGAGGAGGATAAAACCACCGCCCCCAGCTCCAGGAAGACAGCCCTGGGCAAAAGCAGCTGGCGGCTCCTTCTGCGAGTTCGCAGGCTTGAAGGGACAGTGCAGAGTTCCAGGCAATGAGAGGACCCATGTAGGGCAGGCAGCAGAGTCAAGCCTTTAAAGGGACCGACAATGAGTGTGGAGGGGCCTCCTGGGGCAGGTGGGGGGGAGTCTGCAGGAAGAAGCTGGACCTCAGAGAGGGAGGGCGGGGGACTGTGCAGTTATTGCTGAGCCCCCGTCCTGGTCCTCGGTCCGGCATCCCACCCACCTGCCCACCCCACCAGGCCGTGACCCGCCCCACGCTGCCCGACCCGCACCTCTCGCACCCGCAGCCCCCCAAATGCTTGGAGCCACCATCCCACCCTGAGGAGCCCAGTGATCTGGAGGAGCTGGAGCAGTTCGCCCGCACCTTCAAGCAACGCCGCATCAAGCTGGGCTTCACGCAGGTCTGGGGCCACCCGGGAGGCTGGCGGTGGGCGTGGCCAGATGGCGGGCAGGGAGGGGCGTGGCCCCGTGAAGGCCGTAAGGGGCGTGGCCGGGGGGCAGGGGGGGCCGAGCGCCAGAAGGCCCCGCCCTGACCTCCGCCCCATGCCCGCCCACCGGCCCAGGGTGATGTGGGCCTTGCGATGGGCAAGCTCTACGGCAACGACTTCAGCCAGACGACCATTTCACGCTTCGAGGCCCTCAACCTGAGCTTCAAGAACATGTGCAAACTCAAGCCCCTCCTGGAGAAGTGGCTCAACGACGCAGGTGGGACTAGACTGGGGCTCCCGCGCGGGGGGCGGGCGGCGTCTGGGGGAGGCGCCCTCTCACGCGCTCGTCTCTTCCCGGGCACAGAGACTATGTCTGTGGACTCAAGCCTGCCCAGCCCCAACCAGCTGAGCAACCCCAGCCTGGGTTTCGACGGGCTGCCCGGCCGGAGACGCAAGAAGAGGACCAGCATCGAAACAAACGTCCGCTTCGCCTTAGAGAAGAGTTTTCTAGCGGTGAGGCCCCCACCGTCCCGGGGGGCCTGAGGGGTGGTGGGCGGATGGGCCCAGGGCTAACGAGCCCTCTGCCCCGGCAGAACCAGAAGCCTACCTCAGAGGAGATCCTGCTGATCGCCGAGCAGCTGCACATGGAGAAAGAAGTGATCCGCGTCTGGTTCTGCAACCGGCGCCAGAAGGAGAAACGCATCAACCCCTGCAGCGCGGCCCCCATGCTGCCCAGCCCGGGGAAGCCGGCCAGCTACAGTCCCCACATGGTACCAGGAGCCCTCTGGGGGGCGGGAAAGCACAAGGCTTGGCAGGCACCCGTGTGAAGCACACCCTACCTGGTTGCAATTTCCAGGGAACTGTGATCTTATGTGGGGGTATATGCACCCACAGATACACACTGACACAGCCAGACATGGAGCTATCACAGGGACATAGCCACACAGCAATGGATACATATGTGCAGGGACATGGTCCAGGTAGAGACACAGGCTCACAACCATGCAGAGTCAGGCAGAGGTGCTTATTTACCCGGCAGGGACATCGTCACACCCATGGGTGTACTCGTAGGTCCACAGGTGCACACAGACCCACTTGATATCGGACACAACTGGGACATCTTTTATTCCATCCCTTTATTTCCATTCATGGAAAGGGCTGTGACACTCCAGACAGGAGCCCCTGCCTGGAGCGGTGTGGAAAGAGGAGGGACTGTCTGGGCTGAGTCTTAAAGGATGAGAGAGTGTTACAGCCCTGTGAAGAAGGAGAAGGGCCTTCCAGGCAAAGAGACCAGTGTGCACAAAGGCCTTGAAGCCAGAGTGTCCCCAGCCTGATTTGAGGAACTCTAGTGCAATTTGGTGTGGCTAGAGCTGCAATGCACATGAATGAGGGTGGGGGCAGAGGGTAGGCAGGGGGCAGACACCCCAGGTTTCAAGATGAGGAGCTTGAACTTGAACCATGGACAGTGAGGGGCTATGGAGGGATTTTGAGCTGGGGAAGGTCCGGCTAAATTTAGTGAGGCTTCTGGGGCTGATGCAAAGGTGAAACTGGAGGGTGGGAGGCCAAGAAGGAAGCTGGTAGATGGTACCAGAAGATCAAATAATATGACAGCCCAGCACTCTGATGCAAAGATTTGTGTCAATTTAGCCTCATAAATCCCCCCCCCCCATACACACACTTTAGACTGGCTCCTTCCTTGCCTGGGTCACTTTGAACAGTCTCCTGCATTGCTTGCCAACTCCACTCTTAAAAGGTCAGTGAAAGGAAAGGATTTTTAGTTTTGCAGAACCAGCGACAGCAGGCACAGAGAGAGTACTGGGTCTTCAGGGACACTGTGGCTGCAGATAGGACACAGCACTGCAGAGACTGGCCAGGCTGGACAGGGTCAGATGAGAGATGGGAGCACTCTCAATTGCAAATTATTCCTTCCTGCTTGTGGCTCAGGATCACCTGGGGTAAAGGTGAAGAAAGACGTGATGAAAAGCACGTGGGATAACACAAATGCAGCACTGCACCCAAAGCTCCTCTTTCCCCCAGCTGGGGGCAGAGGAGCTGGAGTTATTCCCACAGAGAGCATCACGGCTGCTGGGAGACAACGACCTAACCGTACCTCCTTTCCTCTCTCCCCCAGGTCACACCCCAAGGGGGCGCGGGGACCTTACCGTTGTCCCAAGCTTCCAGCAGTCTGAGCACAACAGGTCAGGGAGGGCAGAAGTCGGTGAGGGGGGACTGGGAGGACACAGCACAGGCTGGAGCCTGAGGTTCTCACGTGGCCCTGGGCATCCATGGGCCTCAAGGCTGGGCCTGAGGGGTGTGGGGGGCATGGGAGGCATAGAGGGGAGGGACAGGCCCCACCCCGGCTATGAGAGAGCAACTTGGCTTTAATCTGCTCCACAATTTAATCAGAAAAGCATGGGGTTAGTAAAAGGTGAGGCACTTGGGTTTGGGGCCTGGCCTCTATCATTTATAAGCTGTGTGAATTTAAGAAGTTACCTTAAGGTTGGGTGCAGTGGCTCACACTTGTGATCCTAGCATTTTGGGAGGCGAAGGTGGGAGGATCGTTTGAGGCTAAGAGTTTGAGGCCAGCCTGAGCAACATAGCGGGACCCTGTCCCTACAAAAAATAGAAAAATGGATGTGGTGGCACACACCTATAGTTCCAGCTACTCAGGAGACTGAGGCAGGAGGTTCGCTTGAGCCTAGGAGTTCAAGGTTATAGTGAGCTATGATTGTGTCACTGCACTCCAGCCTGAGTGACAGAGTGAGACCCTGTATCAAAAAAAAAAAGTTATTTACTTCCCTGAGCCTCCACTTTTATAAAATTATTGTAAATGTGTAACACACACAGAAGATACATACATAATCATATATATATAAGAGTGTATGTGTGTATGTGTACTCCTGTACCCAAAGTCCCCTTTTCTCCCTTACTTAGGGCACATTTAACACCATATATGAGAGTAATATAAAAGAATAATATAAAACACGCTGGGCTCGGTGGCTCACGCCTGTAATCCTAGCACTCTGGGAGGCCGAGGCGGGAGGATCGCTCAAGGTCAGGAGTTCGAAACCAGCCTGAGCAAGAGCAAGACCCCGTCTCTACTAGAAATAGAAAGAAATTAATTGGCCAACTAAAAATATATACAA